>JAKRGK010000036.1:0-54276 GCA_022392925.1 Ophiostoma tasmaniense
TAGTAGAAAATACAAATAATTAAAACTTCTAGTTATAGTATTCGCCCGAAGATTTAACTAACGGGATATTAAACCTCGTAAGCTTTTATATTAAAAAGCTTTTTTTCGTATCTTAAAAGTAAAACTATATATAAATTATAGTACTTTAAAAAAAAAAAATAAGAAAAAAAAAAAACTTTAAATAAACGTAATAAAAAAACTAGTCTTTTTTATACGTTGTCTAAAAATTTATTAATTAAATATCCGTAAAACGCGTCTTTATTTTTAATCTTCTCGCGTCTTATACTATTAATCCTTACAATTAGTAACTTTTGATAGTTTTAGTAGTTTATTTTAATACCTTATACTAAAAAAACGCGGTTAGTTTTAGTCGTTTGAAAGAATAATATAACGTCGTTTCTATATTTTTGTTTGTATTTAGTTTATCTTTCTTCGATTCGTATTTAAATAAAGTTTTACCCGCCTTAAATTAAAATATATTGTTATTAACGTATTTTCTTTTAAAGTATTTGTTACTATATATTATTTTATTTAATTTTTCGTATATTTATATAATAGATATTAAAAAAAAAAAAACGTAAACGTAAAAGCTTAGTATAAGTTTTTTATTTATTTTTGACATTTTATATTTTTATTAATTAAATTCGGCTTAATTTACTAAAAGTAAATAAAAGATTAAAACGAAGATTAAAACAAAAAATTTAAATTAAATCGATATCAAAAATATTTATATAAATAAAAAAAAAAAATTAAGATATTATATTTACTATACTATATTATTCTTTAACTCGTATAAAATAAAAGTTAGAAATAAAAAGTCGAAATAAATATAAATAAAAAAATATAGTTAACTATTAAAATAAAAAAGCTTTTCGTCGTCTATAAAATCGCCTCTAAGAATTTCTTTAACCTCGTTTTTTTCGTCTTCGTCTACCTCGTTATTTTCTGCTTCGTTTTTTACTTCCGCGTCGTTAAGTTTTTTTACTATATTACGTAAAACTACTTTATAAAACGTTAGCTTAAGTAAGTCTTAAAGTGGTATATTATATAAAAAACGTTTATTCCCGTCCCGCGCTATCTAGATACTAAGAATATAATTTACTTCTACGTTTATTTATTTTAGCTTGCCGTCGAAAATCGGCCTTACGATAAGTATATTATACGTATTATAAACTTAACGTAAAATAAACGTCTCGTCGGTAATAGTTTATATTACGGTACGAAACTTAATTTTTTTTTTCTTTACTTTAATACTTTTTATACGGTACCGGCTATACGTTATTATTATACTTTTCGAAAGTAAAGTAAATATACCGAGGCTAAACGTATCGACTAAAATCGTAATCGGCCGCTACGTATAAATTTTTTTCGAAAGCTAAAATACTAGTAAGGTTATTTTATCCGTTAAATATATATAAATCCGATTTTTCAAAAGACTACGCGTAATTTTTTCGCCGTCTAAAAACGCGGCTACTTTCGTATCCGTATAGTCCGACCGCGACTAATACGTTTACTAGTTAATAAAATCGACTTTACTTCGTAAAATTCGAATATCGTCGGTTACGTTACGCGTCGGTATATCGTATAAAATAATATAACTAAGTTATATTATAAAGCTAGTTAACTTTATAAAACCGACGCGACTTTCTTACGTCGACTTTTATCCCGTTACCGCCGTATTCGTCGTTATATCTCGTAATATCTAACCGAAATACCGTTCGGTTTCGTTAGTATATTATTCTAGAAAAACGTCGGCTAACTGTTTCCGCCTTCGGTTCTTAAAAACGTTAATATATAAAACGACGGAGAATACTTAAATATCGTTTAATAAGACGATATTTACGAAATTTTTTTTTTCGAGCTAAACGGCCGTTTATAACCGTTTTAAGCCGTTTTCGTATAACGCGTCGTAAAATATAAGCTCGGCGCGTAGTTTTTTTTATAAGACGTAAACGAAGCTACGTTTTTACGCCGTCGTTTTTTTATAAGACGTAGTCGGACGAATTAAAAGAAAAAAAGTCGCGTCGTTAGCTATAAACGTTTCGTTAACTAAATAAGTCTCGGTTTAAATTAGTATCGTATATTAAAAGTCTCGTAACGTATTTATAATAAAGTCGGTTAATAAATATTATAACAGTTTTTTTTTATCTAACTTTTTAAATAGGCCTTCGAAAAACTTAATCGTTAATAAACGGTATTTTTTCCGAATTACTTCAATAAACGCGAGCTATACTTCGTTTTAGCTATCGTATTACGTATCGGCGGTAGTAACGGATACTAATATTTTAGTCGTATTCGTCGGCGGCCGCGAAGCAAAAGTACTTTAAAAAAAAAAAAAAAAATTCAACGTAAAACGCGACGAACGTATATTTATCCGGGCGTACTTCGTAAACGGTAGACGAAATAATAGATCGTTTATTACCCGACGGCGTTTCGTCGTTATCGTTATAATCGCGGCTAAAGAAATAAATAAAAAAATAAAAAAACATAAGTTTATACTAATAAAAATCGGATTCGTTTTTAACGATATATATAAACGACCGATAGCTTTCGTCGCGCCCGATTCGCTCGCGTTTTAGTACAAATAAAAAGCCGCGATAAAAAAAAAGCGGAACGATTTACGCCGACGACGTTATACGCGTATCGTACGAAATAAAAATAAAAGCTAAAAAAACTAAACGGCGTAATATATTTCTTTATTTTTATTTCTATATAGGTTTTTTAAATTTACAATTTACGTAGTAGTCTTTTAACGTTTCTCGTAGTATTAGTACTATTACTTAAAAATAAAAGTAGTTATATTAGTGTTTTGTTATTCTTTCTTAAACGAAAACGAATTACAGTATTTTTTCGTTTTAATAAAGGTACTTATATATTATTACTAATAACGGCTAGTTTTTTTTTTTCTTATAAAGGTATTTTTAGTTTATTATTTATTAACGCGTAGCTTTAGTTTATAATACCTAGTTTATTTACTTTTTTTTTTTTTTTATCGACGAATATAGCTAGTAAAATAAATCCTATTTAAATAATTAAACGTCTCGTTTTCGACAATACTTTTTTTTTTTTACGAGAAAAAATATTTTTAGTTATTTTATTTTATTTTTTTACGAAGATAGTTTTTATCTAATCCGAAGCCCCGGCCTATTAAGTTATTAAAACATTTTAAGTATTAAAGTTAAATATACTTATATAATAAATAATAAAAAAACTACGTTATTTATTCCGATATTATTTTTTTTTCGTTTTTAAGATTTTATATATTATTACAATAAAACGACTACCCGTATACCTAAAACGTCCTCGCGCGGGAAAAAACTATAGCCGCCGGATTAATAAAACTCGGATAATACGGCCGACGGGAACTCGTATCTAGTTACTTATTATAGTTTACTTTTAAAGCTTACGTATATTTTTAACCGAGTCGCTTACGTTATAAGTCCGGCCGTTAATACCGGGTCGATAAATATTTATCGTATCTTATTTATTTTCGTTACTTATAACCTCGTAAACGTCTAACTTCGTTATAAACTATCGAAACTCGTCGAGTCTAATACTTATACCGAAAAACGGTAAAAAGTAGACTAATATATTCTTTTTTTTTTAGTAAAGTTTCGTTATTTTAGTTTTTAATATATATTACGTTACGTACGATATTTAGTATAGTTTATTAATTTTTTTTTAAGTAAAACATTAACCGATAATACTACCGATTAATTAATAATAATTATATCTTATTACGTTAACGGTAGTACGGAAGTTTAACGACGTATTTTAACCCGCGTCGAGTCCGAATATTATTCCGAGTTTAATTTTACGAACTTAGGCAAAATAGTCTTATAGCCGGTAATAAGCTACTATATTTTTACTTATACCGTAAACGACGTAAAGTACGTATACGCCGTATATTTCGATTTAAGTATATTTATCGATTAAAATCTTAATACCGTTAATAGTCGATGTTTTCGTCGACGTTTAATATAACTTACGACAATAACGACTACGTAGTTTACGGCGATACGTTTATAACGTACGACGGCGTAAGTATTACGTATAGTAACGACGAAAATATAGACTAAAGTAAACGTAAAACTATATACTAAAGCGAAAACGCGAATATATATTAAAACGAAAACGAAAACTTATATATCGACGATAACAAAAACGAAAAAATAAACGATCGGGAAAAAAAAAAAAACTAATATAGTATTAGCGGCGACGAAACGGACGGCTTTACCGATACCGACACCGACGAATAAAAACTATATAGTTTATAACCGCCGTATAAACGTTACGCGGCGTTTTTAACTTAAGCCGATATATACGTATAACTCGAAGACTAGACTATTACGTTTACGTAACGTTTTATTCGATAAATTACGTATATCTTTCGTATCGGTTTTATAACGTATTTAGCCGAAGAATATACGCGTTAAAAGACGGTTTATAACGTTAGCTATTCTTTTTACTATAGGCTAAAAATAACGTATAATACGCCGCCGACCGGGTATAGTAATACGGTATCGAAGTAAAATAATCCGGCTTTATCGACCTTTAGGCTAAGTTATTTAGTACGACCGTTTAGCTAAAGCTATCTTAAACTTGAACGGATAGACTTTTTTTCGGCGTCGATACTCGAAGTATAGTATAACGGCTAGCCGGACTAAAGCCGATATTAAAACGCTTAGATTTGTCTTTATCGTAACGATTTACCGTTATAGGTTATAAATCGGGCGGTTTACGACGTCGATAACTTTTTATATATTACGTACGACTTAAAAAACTTTATAAAGCCGCTCGAGGTCGTTGTTACGTCGTAAACTAAGTCTTTATTAACGAAAAATATTTATATCTATTTATCGGTCGAAACGGATAACAAACTCTTCCGTATTTTTATTTACCGTATCCCGTATATTATTTTAATACGGCGGGGCGCCGATATTATTTATATGTTTTTCTTTAATATATATAAAAAAAAAACTAAAAAAACGTTACCGTTACTTAACGTTTTATACGTTATATTTTTTACTACGTTTATCTTACCGAGTTTTACGTTTATTAAGTCTAGCTTTACGTACTACGTACCGTCGAACTATATAAAAGTACGGGCTTTATCCCGTATTACTATTAAAAAAATAAGCTAACGGAACGGCCGTAAAAAAACGATTTAAGTTACGTATAACGATATTAACTTCGGCTATTTATAATAAGTTATACGTATAACGTTCGATAAAACGAAGTATTTTTTTTATCCCGGTAACGCGTATTTTACTAAATATAAACGCGCCGACTTATTTTTATTTAACCGTTTTATATTTCTATACTATAATAAAAATACTAAACTTGTTTTTTAAACCGTTTTAACCGTTATCGAGATACCGCCGTTTATAACGACGTCCGCGTTAAATATTTTTTAAACGAGTATACGGCCGTCGGTCGTTTTTTTCTTTAGTACTTCTTAACTACCGTTATTTAATATATTTTAAAGCTTCGATCGGCGGCGGTAATATATAAATCTTACCGCCGAGTTTTTCGTTAGTTAGACCGGTTATATTATACTCGTACGGCGATATTACTAGTATAATACGTTATTATTCTTAAATAACGACGTATATATAGCTTTATTTAAAGCTACCGCTACCGAAACGCGTATACCTAACGACCCGCCCGCGACTTACTACCGCCGTAATACGTTCGACGAAAAAAAAAACGACTTAAATAAAGATTTTCGTATACCCGATAAAAATAATATACCCGCGTAATAATACGCGGCCGACGAAAAAACAAACGTTAACGGGTCGGTTACTTAGTCTTTTTTTTCGATTTTACTCGCGGTTACTACTACGTATTTTATACGTTTTTTACGCGATACGATTTCGATTATATACGAGCCGCGGAAAATAAACCCGTTATAACGCGACGGCGTTATATATATTTAGTCGTATACGGTCGAAAAAAAACGATATAACGACTTCGGTATTTAAGCGTTTTTATATCTTAAACTATACGATTTCGGTTACGGTATAAATATATAAACTAGCCTCGCGAAAAAAAATAAAGTATCGGCGAACTTAAACGGCGTTTATACGGCGTTACTATCGTTGTATTAACGTTTATCGTATAACTTATTAAACCGCGTACGTTTATTTAGTTAACGTTTCGAAATCCGCGTTACGACGGCTTTAAGCCGAGCGGTATAAAAAGCGGAAAAAACGTAAACGACGTTCGTTTATAGAGATAGGCTACCGCGGTTTAAGTATTTAAATAGGCAACCGGACTTAACGATAGTACGCGCCGATATAAATATCCGTATCGACCGTAACGCGTTTTATATTTTCGATACGCGGTTATATAATAACTTTATATAAACGAGTTTCGATAAATACGTACGGTTTTTCGATTATATTATAGTCGTATATAAAAACGGTACGTAGACTTTATAAACGGCCGCGGCGTTTTTTACGTTCGTCGTCGTCGCTTTTTAGTAATTTATTAACTACGGCTTCGATAAAGTACGGTATTCGTTTATAGCCGTTTTTTTTACTAACGCGCCGACTACGACCGGGCTTAACGTATTACTTAAAACACCGCGCGTTAAGCTCGGCGTTCGATATACTTTAGCCGCGCGGGGCTTTAACTTTTTTTTTACGACGGGTATCGACTAATACGGTTTATATTTATAATACGACGTAGTTAGCTAAATCTAAATTTTTTAACTAACGGCTACGACGTATTAGTAGCGCGTTAAGCTCGTTACGGCGGCGTACGGCGTATTTAACTAAATCGTCTACGTAACGTACGACGCTACGATTTTTTACGTAATAAACGGCGATATTATTCTATCGATTTTCGCGTAGTTTATGTTAAACGTATACTTAAATAATATTTATAACGCGTTTTCCCGTACGACGCCGACCGTAAACGAAAGCAACGCGTTCCGGCCGATATTTAGTAAAGTTTACGCGGCCGCGTAAAAAAACGGGCGTAAGTATACGTTATTAACGAAAGCTAACTACTACTTTTAATCGCTTCGGTAGTACTTTTAGTAAGCTTTTACTACGGCGAAGTATTTTATTACGCGGAAACGTATTAAAAAGTATACGTATTACGTTATAGTTTAAAAAGTCGTCGACGCTTTAAATTATAGTATATACTCCCCGTTTATATCGGCGTAACGGTTTCTCGTTATTTTATATTACCGGTTTTACTAATAAATCGGCTATATCTTTTACTTTTATAGTACGAACGACGTATTATCGGTAACGACGAAACCGTATAAAAACCGACTCGTATTATATATACGACTAGTATAAACCAAAAGTAAGGTACCGACGACTACGACGACCGAAGACGAAATTATTATCGTGTCGCGGACCGATATAAAAACGATTATACCGCCGTTACGAAGTTTATATAAAAAAACGCGGCTAACCGAAATAAACTTTATACGGCGGTCTATTAGTCTTTTATAAGACCGTCGCGTATAGCCCGGCGGCTTTTTTATATTCTTACACTTTATTTTTAGCCCGTACGAGATAATATATTACGTTTCGAAACCGGCTTTTTTAACTACTACGTACTTAATTTTTCTTTAAGTCTAATCGATTTTCTTTTTATTTTTAGTAAAGTATACTATAAATAGTAAAAAACGGGCTAATAACGAAGACGTTATTTAACGACCCCGCGGCCCGATAGTAAAGATAGTTATTTACGTCGAGGTAGATTTTAGTTACCGGTAAACGGCCGTATAAATAAAAGTAAAAAAACAACGAATCTATCCGACGGTAAACTTTTATTTAAGTTAAAATAAATTCGTTAACGTCGACTTTTTCGATAGTATTTAAGTTTAGTCGAAAAAATCTACGGGCGTAAAAATCAGTCGAAGTTAGTACGACTTCCGAGCTATAACGGGAGTTCCGGTAAAAGTCCGGAATACGGTAAAACTATAACACGGTTTTTAAAATACTACGGGTAAATAGTTAAGCCTTACTTTAGTCTCGGGCGGAATAAAAACGTCGTTAGTCGAAACGAATTAACTATAAATTTAAGTATTCATTTAAAACGAGATTTACTTTAGTATCGGCCGGGGCTAATATAAGTAAAAAATAGTAATTACGAAAAAAAAAATATTAATATTAAGCCGTTTAATTTTAGTTCGGCTATACCTACTTTCTATCGGATCGTAGAAGTTATATTATTCGCCGTACTAGTCGATATAGTTTTAGTAGCTAACGTAGTAGCTATTAAAGTAATTAATATATCTCGTTACTTAGTATATATTAACTCGTTCCGTTTATTTACGACGACGTTTTTATACTAAGCTTATATAAAACGAAGTACTTTAAGAGTCGAAAAAGACTAAAACGATATTAGAAATACTATTAAGTCTTTTTTTAAAAAACTCGATAAATTAATAAAACGTATCCGGGGTTTAAAAAAAAAAAGTAACGTCAAATAGTATTTAAGTTTATATTATAACGCGTATATTATAATAACCTTAAAAAAACTAATCCGCGTCGAAAAACGTAGTCGATATAACCCCCGGGAAACATTCTATAATTATAAATTATCGTCCGTTAGTATACGAATAGTTAATAATAAAATAACGTACGATATAACTTACGCGGTCGTCGACTTTACGTATTATACGCGATATCGTTTATCCGTAATAACGTACGTCATTTTATTTAAGCCTAGTAAATTTAGGTTTTGTTTTAATACTAAACGCTTCTTTTATTTTCGCTTTTTTTATATTATACGACCTCGTCTTTTTTTTTATTATATTAGTATCTTCGTTTTTTTAATACCTTCTTCTTCCTTTCGTACTTTTTTCTTCTTTTACTTTCGTTTTTTTATACGTTTTCGTCTTTTTATATATTCTCGTCTTTTTATATATTCTCGTCTTTTTGTATATTTTCGTTTTCTTATATATTTTCGTTCTTTTATACTTTCTTTTTTTTTTTATACTTTCTTCTACCTTTTATACTTTCTTCTACCTTTCGTATACTTTCTTTTTCTCGTACCTTCTTCTTCTTCTTATACTTTCTTTTACTTCTTATATTTTCTTTTACCCTTCGTATACTTTTCTACCCTTCGTACTTTTTTCTTCTTTTTGTATATTTTTTTCTACCCTTCGTATACTTTCTACTTTTCGTATATTTTTTTCTTCTCGTATACTTTCTTCTTCTCGTACTTTCTTCTTCTTTTTATACTTTTTTCTACTTTTCGTATACTTTCCTTTTCTCGCACTTTTTTTTTCTTTTCGTATTTTTTTCTACCCCTCGTACTTTTTTTTTTTTTCGTATACTTTTTTTTTTTTATATATTTTTATTTTTTTATATATTTTTCTACCTTTCGTATTTTCCTTTTTTTCTTATACTTTTTTCTACTTTTCGTATACTTTTCTACCCTTCGTACCTTTTTCTTTTTCTTGTACTTTCTTCTACCCTTCGTATACTTTCTATTCCTCGTATATTCTCTTTTTTTCGTACACTTTTTTCCCCTCGTACCTTTTTTTTCCTTTACTTTCGTTTTCTTATACTTTCTTTTACCTTTCGTATTTTTTCGTCTTCTCGTATACTTTTTTTTTCTCGTATACTTTTTTTTTCTCGTACTTTCTTCTACTTTTCGTATACTCTTTTTTTTTTACATATTCTCTTTTTTTTATACACTTTTTTTTTCTCGCACTTTTTTCTACCCCTCGTATACTTTTTTCTTCTCGTACTTTTTTCTACCCCTCGTATACTTTCTTTTTTTCGTACTTTCTTCTTCTTTTTATATTTTCTTCTACTTTTCGTATATTTTTTTTTTCTCGTACTTTCTTTTACTTCTCGTATTCTTTTTTTTTCTTATATACTTTCTTTTTTTTATACTTTTTTTTTTTTTTATATACTCTTTTTTTCTCGTACTTTCTTTTTTTTTTGTATACTTTTTTTTTTTGTACTTTTTTTTTTTTTTGTATATTTTTTTTTTTTTATACTTTCTTTTTTTTTTATATATTTTCTTTTTTTCGTATACTTTTTTTTTTTTCGTACTTTCTTTTACCCCTCGTATACTTTTTTTTTCTCGTACTTTTTTCTACTTTTCGTATTTTTTTTTTTTCTTGCATACTTTTTTTTTTTTATATTCTTTTTTTTTTTTGTATACTTTTTTTTTTTCGTACTTTTTTTTCTTTTTATATACTTTTTTCCTTTTATACTTTTTTTTTTTTTTATATATTTTTTTTTTTTTGTATTCTTTTTTTTTTTTATATACTTTTTTTTTCTCGTATATTTTTCTTTTTTTCGTATTTTTTTTTACTTTTCGTATACTTTTTTCTTCTCGTACTTTCTTCTACTTCTCGTATTTTTTTTTTTTTTTATATACTTTCTTTTTCTTATACTTTTTTTTCTTTTTATATACTTTCTTTTTTTCGTATACTTTTCTTCTTTTCGTACTTTTATTTTCTTCTTCTTATTTTTTTTTTTTTCTTTTTACTCGTTTTAACTCTTTCGTTTTTACCGATACTTTCGTTTATCTACCGATTTTCTCGTTTTCTTTAGTTTTTTCGATATAACTTTACGAAGCTAAACTAGCTAAAATAATAATAATAATAATACTAGATAAAAAGTTAATAATATATCGATAGTTAAAAGAATACGCTACGATTTTATAAGTTAATATAATAATAACGCGCCGACGGCGTAGCTAAAAAATAAAAAAACTACCGATATAACGAGTATACTAAACTATAAAGTAAAAATATACGTTTAATATTTATTTATAAGATCGACGGCGTAAAGCTATAAATATATCGGGTTAAATTTCGTTAATATATTTACTACTCGTACCGTCGTTTTTTTTTTAATACATTTAAGCTTTTTCTCGCTTTATCTTTTTCTTTTTAGCTTCGTTTTTTATTTTCCTCCCGTTCGTTTTAACTTTTTACGTTTTTACCGATACTTTCGTTTATCTACCGACTTTTTTGTCTTTTTTTCCGTTTTTTCGATATAACTTTACGAAACTAAACTAGCTAAAATAATAATAATAATAATACTAAATAAAAAGTTAGTGGCATATCGATAGTTAGAAGAATACGCCGCGATCTTATAAGTTAATATAATAATAACGCGCCGACGGCGTAGTTAAAAAAATAAAAAAACTATCGATATAACGAGTATATTAAGTTATAAAGTGAAAATATACGTTTAATATTTATTAGTAGGATCGACGGCGTAAAGTTATAAATATGTTATTTTGAATTTCGTTAATATAATTACTATTGTTGTTGTTTTTAAAGCTTTAAGCTACCTTACGGTTAGTTGTACGTGACGAAAACAACTATTAACTTATTTATATTAAAGTAGATACTTAATAGACTTATATAATTATAGACAACGGTTTATATTAAAGTAGATACTTAATAAACTTATATAATAATAGACGGTTTATATTAAAGTAGATACTTAATAGACTTATATAATAATAAAATACTAGTAGCGTTAAAGTAAATACTTTCGCGGCTTTATATTCTAGCTAATAACTATCTAAAAATTCGGTTTATATATTATTCTTATAAATTATTTTTAAAAAATATTTTCGTATAGTTATAGCTATAAAATTTATATGTCTAAAAAGCTAAAATAAAAAAAAATATGTTTATATCTTAAATTTATTTTATAATATTTTATTTTATATCTAAATAAATACAATTATTAATTTAAATCTTTTTCTTAAATTAAATATTATTTTCGTAAAAAATACTTCTAAAAGTATCTTTTTAACTAAGGTGTTAGACTATAAAAAAAACGTTAATTAGATATATAACTAAAGGCGAAAACTTATATTTAGTACTATAGTACGTAAAAATAAATACTTTCGTAGCTTTACGTATTTAGTAGCTCGTCTTATAGCTATATATACTAGTAAGTAACTGTTTAAATTAAAGTAGTTATTTTTACGACTTTACGTAATAGTAGGCAACTAGTTAGTTTATAGTTAATTTATATAACTATACGTACTCGTTCTAATACTACGTAAAACTAAATATTAGTCGTTAGCCGAGACTAATTATAAAAGTTATAAAGCTTACTCCTCGACTAATTATAGTAATTTAAATAAAGCTAGTTTAGTTCCGGTAGTAAACATCTTTATAAAGTCTTATTATTATATTTAGTATGTTTATAGACGTTATAATACCCCCGGTATATATATATAACTTAGTTTTATTTTTAATATTACTTTTTAATTACCTCGAGATTACTTTTTAATTACTTCGAGATTATTTTTTAATTACTTTACTACCGTATCTCGAATTCCTATACTTATAACCTTAAGACTATATCAATAAGTTTTAATTTCGACTCCGTAGAATATATTATATTACGGCGTTTATATATAAGTAAGTATTTAGTATACTTTACTTATTTATCTACGAGAATAAAACATACTAATACTTTAGCTATAGCGAAACTCGACGACTAACCTAGTAATATACCGTTACTATTTAGTAACGATAACACTTTACTTACCGTTATCGACGTACTACCCGAAAAAAAAACCGCGACGCTACGCAAACTATAATAAAAGCTAACTAATACCGACGACGAGTAAACTAAGTTTAAGCTATACTTAAAACATTATAACCGTTTCTTTAAGTAGAACTTTAAAATAAATAAAACTATATATACTTACGATAATATCTTTAAGTAATCTACTATATATAAGAAAATACGTACGACCGTCGAATAAAACATCGACGGTAAACCGGTAAGTTAGTCGGATTAATACGTATTCGTTATTAAAGCTACATCTAGACGGCGTTACGCGCGACTACTTTATAGTATACGGACTAAATAAAACGACGAAATTATAAACTATTACAAACTTTAAGACAAAAGTTTATACTTCTTTAAAATACTCGCTACGTTAACTAGTTATAATTTCGCGGCGGCCGTTTTTTACTTAAATAAAGCTATAGCGTTACGATACTTTAATATAAAAAACCGTTACTTAAATATTAATAGCGTATTCCTAATAACGACGTCGGATATTTATACCGCGCGACGAAAACTACTCCTATTAGTAAAACCGGTCGACGATATCGTACTTTTTTTTAGCTTTGTCTTAAATAAATATAAACTACTTATATCTATTACGTTAGTTAGCCCGGCTATATCCGATATAAAGACTATAAATACGTAGTTTTTACAACCGGCTAGTAGTAGTAACGAAATAGACTTTATTTAAAACGACGACGAAAACGGCAGCGATACGGCTATTAATAAACTCGTACTAACTATAAACTAAGTAACCGACGAAAATAATTAAAATATAACCGCGTACGAGCTAAAACCGGCTTTTAACTAAGCCGTAAATAATAGTAACGATAATAATAACGGCGGCGGCGTTAGTTACGTACTTAAGTTAATAACTATTTAACTCGACGAAAATAACGAAGACTATAATAACGGCGGTACTACTAAGTATATAAACGAAATAGCCTCCGTTTAAGCCGTAGACAATAATAACGATAATAATAACGGCGGCGGCGTTAACTACGTACTCGGGCTAGTAACTACTTAACTCGACGAAGATAACGAAAACTATAATAACGGCGGTACTACTAGGTATATAAACGAAATAACCCCCGTTTAAACCGTAAACGATAGTAACGATAATAATAACGGCGGCGGCGTTAGCTACGTATTCGGGCTAATAACTACTTAACTCGACGAAAATAACGAAAACTATAATAACGGCGGTACTACTAGGTATATAAACGAAATAACTTCCGTTTAAGCCGTAAACGATAATAACGATAATAATAACGGCGGCGGCGTTAACTACGTACTCGGGCTAGTAACTACTTAACTCGACGAAGATAGCGAAAACTATAACAACGGCGGTATTATTAGGTATATAAACGAAATAACTTCCGCCTAAGCCGTAAACG
Source organism: Ophiostoma tasmaniense (assembly GCA_022392925.1). Lineage (NCBI taxonomy): Eukaryota > Fungi > Ascomycota > Sordariomycetes > Ophiostomatales > Ophiostomataceae > Ophiostoma > Ophiostoma tasmaniense. The sequence goes on from JAKRGK010000036.1 coordinate 13,934, forward strand.
ATAATAACGATAATAATAACGGCGGCGGCGTTAGCTACGTACTCGGGCTAGTAATTACTTAGCTCGACGAAGATAACGAAGACTATAATAACGGTAATATAGCTAGTTATATAAACGAGATAACTTTTATTTAAGCCGAAAATAAAAATAAAAACGGCGGCGAGACGGAAAATTTAATACTAACGCCGATACGCGCTTAGGCTTTAGCCGACGACGATAACGAAGTAGAAGTAGTATAAACTAGTAACGCGTTATATTTTACTACGCGTCGGTCGACCCGTTTATAAGTACTATAGTAGTCGCTCGTTAAGTAACCCGTACCTTATATAAATACGACACTACCTATAATACCGCGGTTAATAACGAAACGTAAAATATATACTAACTCGCCCGCGCTAATATTAACCCTTAAAATAAAAACGCCGTATATACTAACTATAACTATAACTATATCTACGAAAAAACGACGTAAGTAATAACTACCGTAATAAACGTCGTTTACGGTTATATACAACTACCTTTTAGTCGATATAACGTCCGACGACGCCGCGTTAACGGTACTACTTTCGTTATACTTATAACATAAAAATATTACATAAACAACGTTAAAAAATAATACCGTTAACCGCGGTAATACCTACACGGATAGCTAACTCTCGCTAACGTTACTCCGGGCCGAAACAGCTATTAACCTCGCGTTCCGTAAAACTATACTTTAAAACTTTTAGCCGCTCGTTAACGCTAACCTAACGGACTATATAAATACGTATAAATTCGATACCGGCCGGCTAATTTTTACCGTTTTATTACAAGCTATTCCGCCTTAAACTAACGTAACGACGGGCGAAGTCGACGTTTACGTAGTTAGACCGGTATAAATACGGCGTCTCGTTAATACTAGAACGTTATCGGCTTTAGTCGTCGTTTATATACCGCTTATAACTATATACGACGTACGACTTATCTAAAAGCTTTTCGACGAATTTAGTAGTAATAAGTCGTAAGTTAACGTATAAGTTCCGTCTAAGTCTTTATATAAAGCTTTTTTTACCGATAAAAGTCTCGAAGTAATCCGTACCCGTTTTTAATATAACATACCGCCGGCCGACGGGGATCCGTAAAATATCTTCGACTTACGGAACTTTTTTTTATTAATATAAATACCGACGTAGCTAACGGGCTTTAATTATCGTTTCTTTAAGTCTATATAAGCCGTTTACGATACTAAAAAAACGGAAACTTACCGTTTTAAACGTACCGTCGCTAGTACGTAAACGGATATATTTAACTAAATACTACTAACGGAAAGTAAGTATTAAACCGCTTTTTATACCGATAGCTATAAGCTCGATATATAAATTCGAGTCTAAAAAAAATATATTAAAATTAGCTAACTCGGCTACGTAATATACGACGAACGGCGGTAATAAATACAGTAGCTTACGGCCGTTACGACGGTTAGCTAGTAGTTATATATAGTATTACGGCTAAACGACTATATATTCTTCCTAAACGGCACGGTTTATTTTATCTTCAAACCCGTCGGCGTATAAATAATAGCCGTCGGCGGCTATTTCTTCTAGGTTTTTACGCTAGATTTTTAAACGGACGTAATAAAAAATTAATTAGAACATTTAAACGCGACAAATAAAGATATAACGGAAACGTTACCGGTATATTTTACCGCGGTTAAAGCTACCGTTATTCTTCGCCTCGGCTTAAACGCGTCGACTATTACTATACGGCGTATTAACGACTTAATTACGCGCGTATAGCCCGGGCCGTTTTTATTTAAAACTACGACTTAAAGTAAAGTCGATAATTTAAACTAAACGGACTAATAACCGTACTAAAACGTAAGACGCGAAGCCGGTTACGGCTTTAACGATAACGCGGTCAACGTTTTAAACTAAGACATAGCTATAAACGACGCGTACGTACGACCGGCTACGCCGTTAATAAATAATATATACTACGACGCGGGTATAGTATACGAAGCCGAAGTAAACGACGAGGTATAAGACTAAAAAAAGACTAAAGACGAAGTCTATTATATTCGTACTAACGAAAATATAACCGACGCGAACGACGGCGTTATTATATATTAATATACGATAGTTATCGACGAAGACGAGTACGAAAATATAATATAAAATATATACGGCGCCGATATAAAGTAAGATATAAAAAAAAAAAACAACGAGGCCGGCTACTAAAAGATACGGCTTTAAGACGTAAAAATACGGGCGGCTATTAAAGTATAACGATAAACGACGGTATATACGAGTTAATTAGTCAAATATAATACAAACTTTATCTTTTTTACTATACGAATAAAGTCAACTAGTCAAACATAATATAAACTTTATTTTTTTTATTATACGAATAAAAAACGGCGTACCGCTCGTAATATTAAAAAGCTACTATTCTTTCGGTAGCGTTTTTATATTAACGGCGCCGTATACGGATATTAGTTACGTTACCGTCTTAACTTAGTTATTAAATATCCTCGCCGCCGTTATATTTGTCGTTTACGTTTATAATACCGCCGTTTTAGGTACGTTTTTATCGTTAGGTAGATACGTAACGAAGTTAACGCGACGTACGTATACTAATACTAAAAAAAAAAAGTACGACTAGCCGCGGCGTATTTACTGTTTTTATAACTAAATACTTAATAAAAAAAACGCGACTAGCCGCGGCGTACTTGTCGTTTTTATAATTAAGCGCGTAATAAAAAAAATACGACTAGCCGCGGCGTATTTACTATTTTTATAACTAAACGCGTAATAAAAAAAACACGACTAGCCGCGGCGTACCTACCGTTTTTATAACTAAGCGCGTAATAAAAAAGGTACGATTAGCCGCGCCGTACCTACCGTATTTATATAAGTAAATATTTACTTTACTCGGCTTTAGTATATAAAATAAATTTTTTACTATTACTAAATAAAACTTATTTCTTACGTCTACTTTATCGAGTTTATTCTACCTTTTTTTTATTTACTTTATTCTTTCGTACTATCGATTAAAGCACCGTAACCGCCGACGTTATTTTTCTTTCGTTTATCGACTCGACTTTTTATTGTTTTATTTAACTTATTACGCTACTTTTTACGATCCGACTAAACGCCGTATATTTTTTTTACGACGCGTTTACTTTTTAAACAACTAGCTATAATAAGTCGAGCCCGATCCCCGTAAGTAAAAAAAACCGTTAATTTAAATTAAAGTAAATAAACTAGCGTTTTACGGGCTTTGTCGCGTTTATTATAGCTTCGTTTAAAGTCGATACGTAATTACGCGCGGCTCGGTATAAAAGTAATGTTTTTTTTTTTATATACGTATTACGTACTACGGCGCCGGTTAAAGCTAGTAATATATATAAAAATATAATAAATCTATTCTATAACTATACGCTCGCTACGCGTATAATATCTTATAACTTTCCGCGCCGATAGTACGGTATACTTTATTTTACCCGCGTTAACCCCGCGCCGGGTAACTCGATAACTACACCTTACTAATTAAATCGCGATATTCTACGTTTTACTGCTTTTTTTATCGAATTCTAAACCGAAACGGTCCCCGTTATAAATAACGTACTTTGTTTAACCCGTACCGCGATTTTAGCCGAATACGACGCCGTTATCACAAACGTTTTCGTTACGTAGTAACGGATCCCGTTTTTTATACCGTAGACTACGATAAACGCGCGTTATATCTCGACATCGATTATTATTTCCGTTCGTTATTACTTTATAGTATATAACGTTACCGTTTTATTATTTTATAAACTATACGAGGTAGAAGTATTAGCCGCCCCCGAATATTATAACGTTAATAGTAACGGATAAATTACCGCCCGTTAACGGGCGTAGCCTACTTTCGGCTTATAGGCCGATATTTTATAAAATCCGAGCGATAAAACGTTTTTTAAAAATACGGTAGCTATAACCGATATAAACGAAAGGCGGGATAGTAGCTTAAAATCGAACGGTATTATTTAACTATTAGTAGTATAAAAAAAAAATACCGTAAACGTTTTTATTTTTTATATTTTATTTTTTGTTTTTTTTTTATTTTTATTTTAAAAAACGGTATAAGTTTTATAAAATCTATATAGTTAACGAGTCTACGTTTTACGAGAATAAAAGTTAAGTCGGCAATTATATATTACAGCTACTATAAGTATAAGTCGTATAAGTTACTATTTTTTAATCTACCTAATAAATCTTCGTTTTCGTTACTTTTTAACTCGCGCGCCGTTTTTAATAAATACGTTTATACGGCTACTTCGATAACGGCGCCGGCCGTCGAACAACCGATTATAAGCCGAAATATTACCGCGCCGTCGTCGTCGTTACTACCGGCCGTCAACTAACTCGTAGCCGAACTACCGTTTATTACGAAACTTAATAACGTTAGCTTCGAAAAAGTTTATTTCGATACCCCGTTACGTTATAAAGTCTCGACGGCCGCGATCGTAACCGGCGTCCGGCTTTTAGCTAACGAAGTAATTAAGTTAAAAGTTAAACGTAATATAGTAGTATAAATCGTTTTTATATTTTCTTCGTTTTTTTATTTAACGTACTCCGCCGTTTTACGAAACGAAAAGAAATTTAACCGCTCGGGATCGTCCCGTCGTTTTAAGTAATTATTAAGTTTTTAACTACTCGTTACCTCGAAAAAAACGACGATATCGCCGTAATTACCGGTAAAAAGTACGATACTATCTTTTAGTTAATCCGTTATTTCGGTTAAGTATATTTAGTACGTTATAATACTTTCGACGAACGGGCGGGCTTCGTAAAACGGAAAATAAAGATTATACTCGTCTAATAAAATAAACACTAGTTATAACTTTTAGATATAAATTAAGTTTAACTTAATTAAGTCGGCTAAATATTATATTAACGGGCTATTTATACCGCCGTTTTTAATACTTACGGTAATTTTTTTTATTAAAACGCCGTAAAAAAAACTATACGACCGTTAACGTAACTCGAGCAGCGGGTTTTTTAACGTATTCGCGAGCTTTTTTTCGTATTCGGGATCGTTTATTTTAGCTATAACCGTAAGTTATTTTAATACGGAAAAAATATTTCCGTATAACTTTTTTACTATAAAATATTAAAACGCTATAAAAAGCTTTACGTAATAATACTACGTAGTCGTATTTTCGAACGCGTAAAATAACGTACGGGGCTCGAGGCTAACGTCGACCGACGGCGGCGGCGCGATCGCGATTATTACGACAATATATAAAAACTCCCGCTTCGCGGGCGTTACTAACGTACGTTTTATAAGATCGAGAAAACGGTAGCCGGTTAAACTATCTAACGTAAAAACGATGTCGTTAAAAAAAAAAGCCGCTAACGGTAATATAAAATAAAACGATACGGGGTTTATTAAAATTTCGACGTCGGGGTTTACCGTTATTAGTTTTTAACGACGGACTACCCGGTTTTACGATAGTCTAAAAAAATTATATATATCTATAGACGCGACGGAACTATCCGATACGAAGGTAATATTACCGGGTTCGTCGAAGTATAGTTTTATAAACGTTAAAAAAAGCTAAACGCGTAACGGCGAAGTCGTAAATAAAATACTTATGTCTACGGCCGTCGAGTTAAGTCGTTAGTTATAAACGGATAGTATTAACGATAACTACCCGCGGGTATTAACGTCGTCTTCGATCGTAATACGGTATACTAAAAAACCGAGTATTTTATTTACTTTTATTAAAACGAAAAATAACGCGGCCGTCGTTATATAGTCGGCTACTAATCGGCCTATAGTCGTCGACGCGTATACCGTTTAAAAATCGAAGACGAAAAACAACGGTATAAAATAATAAGCTTACCGAACTAATTAAGTTACGCCGTTATTTCGTAAGTATAACGAAGTAACGTAGCTTATATCGTCGTTAGTTCGACGTATAAAAAACATAAGCTTTATTCTCCGTTTCGTACGGTAACGACGTTTTTTTTTTTCTTCCTTTCTTTTTATTTTTATTTTTTTCTTTCTTTTTTTAGTATAAGCTTTTGTCCGTTTAGTCCGGAAATAAACATCGTCGTAGTATATTTATTCTAAAAAACGGCGAGTCGGACTACGCGACGAGACCCGCCGGGACGAGCTAAAAACGACAGCGTAAAAAAATAAGATGTATAAAGAAAGCTAACGACGCCGTTTAAAATAAATATAATTAAACTATACTATCGTTATTTTTTTTTTTAAAGACGCGAGTAAGTCTTTTTTAACGCGGAAGTATTCCTTTTATTTTATAAACAATATCTAAACGAGACGTCCCCGTCGTAGTAGTTATAAAAGCTTAGTATTAGTCGTTTTCGTCGTATTTACGTATAAAGTAAAAAAAAAAAAAAAAAAAAAAGTACGTATATATAAATAAACTTATATTACTTTAGTCGATATAAGTTAAACTACGTTCTATTTATTTTTTCGTACGTAAAACTCGTTTTCTACTATAAACGTATAACCGTCGTCGGCGGGTACTACTAACCGTCGGCATTAAAGAAAAAAACAAAAAAAAAAAAAAAAAGAAATATACCGGATTTATTAAACTAGTTTCGTAACGTAGCCTAAACGACCGACGTTACGGTACGTTTATATATACAACGCGACGACTACTAACGGTAACCTAGTTTTTATCGTATTACTTCGTCTTAGTCTTCCGCTTTCGTTTTTCTCGTATCTTTTTCTATTAGTTTCTTTATATCTCGCCGTAGTTTAGTTTAACGGCGCTTTTTTTCTATTTTTTCTAACGCTTTTATCTATAATCGACAATATATTTATACCGCGCCGTTTATACTCGTTAACGTAACTCGTTTTACGGCTAACGACGCGAGCGTATTATAGCCGTTTTTTTGTAGTTGTCTTCGACGTATTTTACGTTTCGATTTATACCGTTTTTACTTTTTATTTCGGTATTTTTTTATAGGTTACTTTCGTTTTTATGTTTTATATATTTTTTTTTATAGCTTAATATATTTTAGTCTTAATAATTGTAAATTAAAACTCGACTTTACTTTATTTTATTTATACGAATAGAAAGTATAAAGACGATATAATTACGGCGTCCCGTACTCGGTCGGTATTTATATATACTAATCTTATATATTTACCCCGTTTAATACGTCTTTAAACGTATTATAAGTAAAAAATCCGCTCGTTATATTTAATACCGTAAATACTACTTCCGACTACTAGCCGTTATCGACCCGCGACCGACCTAGATTTTCCGACAAAACTTTACGCTAGTAAATAGCTACGTCTTATATTAAATTTTTAAATATACCGTAACTAATCGCCCCGAATACGAGACGTATATAGCCTTAAACGGCCGCTATTTAAAAAATACGGCGTATTAGTTATTTCGTATATTTTCGGTCGGCGTAGTTATAAAACTAACGAACCGAGGCGACCGTAAACCGGGGCGTACTCAAAGCCGACGACTCGACTTACACGGGTAAAAACCGTAAAGTATAAATAAATACAACCGAAAAATAAAACACGCCGTCGAACGCGGCTAGTTATAAACGTAGTCGGTACGACGGGCGTTTTATACCGTTTACGGCGTCCCGGAATATAAATATATACGGGGAGTAAATAACTTCGTCGGGAACGATCGGATATAACGTACTACGTAACGAAATAAATAAAAACGTTCGATAAAACAACTTTTCTTTTTAGGCTATCGCGCCGTTAGTTTACCCCCCTTTTAATATATTTAAGTTAACGTTACTTAATACGAAAACTAGTACGGCTTTTTAACGAACGGCCGTTATTTAAAAAACCGCGTCGACGACGTTAATATTTTTAATATAAACTACCGTAAACGACTTTCGTAAAACTAAAAATACCTCGAGTTTAACCGGCTAGTTACTACTCGTCGTAATAAACGTATATTTAACGGTATCGTTAACGGCGTAAAAAACGGAATAAGCTTTCGTTAAAGTCTTCGTAATAATAAACCGGTTGTTTTTATTCGGTAACGGTAAGCTACGCGGCGTTAAAACGAAAATAAATATTATCGTAGCGTTTATAATACGGTATCGTACGTAAGTAATACGATCGAATATAAAACTACGTATAGCCGTAAACGATAGTCGATATATATTTTTATAAAAAACGAAACGAACAAAAAATAAATAACGAAAGTAAATATTATACGCTACGTTTAAAAAAATAATAACAGGTAAAAAAAAACGCCGACGGCGAAAAATAAATAGTATATTAGTTTTTCGTCGTACTACGGCGTACCGTATTTATTATAGCTTATTTTTAGTCGTTAGTAGCGACGTTTTTCGGTTTATATACGCCGCGTCGGTTATTGTTTTTATATCTATATATATAACCGAAAACAACGATATATTTTCGGTACCGCCGTACGATATTACGTATCTTTATATAAAATATACTCGAAAAAAAACAAGTTATTAACTAACGTTTCTACCGACGATCCGATTTTTTTTTAGACTACGGAAAATAAAATACGTTAGTATTTTTTACTCGTTACGATACCGGCGTTCGATAAAAAAAGTAGTATAAAAAAATAACGGTATTAATTTTTATTAACTATAGTACGAGGTATATAATACGTATAGCCTTATATTTTATTAAAACTATACTACGTATACTTATTTAAACGTTATATCGTTAAAAGCTTTATTATACCGGATTTAGTTTAACGCTAGTTTTTTTTTTACGCGTTAGTTTTTTTTATTATATATAAAACTACTCTTTTATTTATATTATATTTATTTTGTTTTTCTTATAGAAAAAAAAGAAATAATACGAGATTCGATCCGCGTACGTTAAATAATAAACGACGGCGAGACGTATATTATTATAAACGGATATTAATATATACCGCGGTATTTTTATTATTTTTCCTATTCGTTTTCCTTTAATCCTACTTATCGTTTCGGGTAGCGGTTAACGAAAGAAAAAAAAAGGGTATAAATAAAACTATAAAATATATAAAAAAAAAAAACATAAAACGAGCTTCGTATAACGTCGTATTTTTACGACTATAGCTCGTTTTTTCGTATTAACTCGATATACTTATACCGTAAATTAACTAGTTTAGTTATTAACGTCCGTTTCGTTTATAAATAAATAATAATAAACAATAGTACGACTTTAAATATACCGAATTTTACTTAAACGATTATTATATCGTATAGCCGATATTCTACGTATTATTTTCTTATCGTTTTTTATTTTTTTTTTCTTCCGTTACGACGTACTATCGACTACGTTTTATTCGTTTAAGCCGTTTAGTCTCGTTTACGTATTTATAGCTTATTTACTTTTATAATAGTATAAACTTTTTCTTTTTTTAACTATACGCGTTTATTACGACGATATAACTAATATAACTATAACCGTTTTTTTAGTATAAAAACCTATAAGTTTAGTTTATCGTTAATAATACGTCTATTACGGTAACGAGATTATTCCGGAACGACTAAACTAGCTCGTTAATTACTACGCCGGAAACGTTTTTTATCGAAATTATCGACGAAACGTCGAAAGCTTACGTATATAACGGTAACCTAGCTACGTTTTATAGTATACCTATTATTATACGGGCCCGCTAAAAGATATCCGTAACACCGTAGTTTTTTTAATCTTTATACTCGTTTCCGTAAAGCGTTTTTTATATCGCTTTAGGTATTATATAGTCGGACGGCGATATATCGTAACTCCCGTTAAAACTACTTTATCTTTAGTTTATTTCGTTTTTAAACGGCGGCTACGTAATCCGGCTTACTACGTATTTTAACGTAGTTTCGGTTATATCGTATATCGATGCCCGTAATAAAATACCGTAATACTTTGATTTAACTAAACTAACGTTACGGTTTTATATAAACTATATACCGACTAAAGTTATTACGGTCCCCGCCGTTACTTTACTACCCGCCGTAATTATTATACCGGTTTTTATTAGTTTAGTTTTTTCGGTTAACGTAAACGTTAATAATACTTTTATTCTTAATAGTCTAACTACTTTAACCGCGGGCAACGTTAGTAAAGTCTCCGTTTTTTACAGCTTAGTTATTTCGGCCGCGGGTAACGTTTATATCTAAAGCTAAAAGCTTAATATCCCCGTTTTTAATAGGCTAGTTATTTCGGCCGTAAGTAACGTTTATATTTAAAGCTAAAAGCTTATTATCTTTAGTCTTAATAACTTAGTTATTTTAGCCGCGGGTAACGTTAGTATAGTTTTTATTCCTAATAGCCTAGTTATTTCGGCCGCGGGTAACGTTTATATTTAAAGCTAAAAGCTTATTATTTCCGTTCTTAATAGCTTAATTACTTTTACCGTAAATAACGGTAGTTATATCTCCGTTTTTAATAGTTTAGTTATTTCGGCCGCGGGTAACGTTATTAATATTTCCGGCTTTAATAGCCTAGTTATTTCGGCCGCGGGTAACGTTAGTAATATCTTTATTCTTAATAGCTTAAATACTTCGGCTATAAGTAACGTTAGTAATATTTTTATTTTTAATAGCTTAATTATTTCGGCCGCGGGTAACGTTAATAATATTTTTATTCTTAATAGTTTAGTTACTTCGGACGTAAGCTACGTTAGTAATATTTTCGTTTTTAATAGCTTAATTACTTCGGTTATAGGTAACGTTATTAACGTTTCCGGCTTTAATAGCCTAACTACTTCGGTTACGGGTAACGTTATTAACGTTTCCGTTTTTAATAGCTTAATTACTTCGGTTAAAAATAGTAACGTAGCCGGCTCGTTTACGGCGGGTATAACTACCGTTAACGACGTAATAATACTAAACCTAAGTATTAGCTTAAAGCCCGTTACTATTAAAGTTATTATCGTAGACGATTCTAATAACGATATTACCGCTTATTTAATAGCCGAACTAAAGCCTAGTCGAACGGTAAAACACCGAGACGAATTAACTTAAATCGTCTTTAATAAAAATACGGAGAAAGTTATCTAACGCGATACGAGTATTTTTTTTAGTATCGATACTAACGTTACTTAGTCGTACTAGTTTACCGGACTTAATATTAGCTTATAACGTTACTAATTATTTACCGTTTACCGGATATTTACGTATACGCTAACCGTAAATATATACGTAACGTTACTCGTAGACGTTATTAAGCTTAATAAAACGGTATAGTCTATCGTTACTTACGTATTCGTAGCCGTATATAAAGCGGCGCGCGATAAAATATAAGCGGAATAAAAAAACGGACTCGTTACGCCGTTACTATATAAAAAAACGAAATACTTACCGCCGCCGCTAAACTAACCGGCTAACGCTATCTATAATCCGTTAGTCGACTAGTAAGTTAGCTAACTTTATTTAAACGGTACGTATCGGCTCGGGTTTATATACCCGTATATACGGGACGGGTTATTTTAAACCGTATATAGCTAAATAAAGATTAAGCTACTTAGCCCGGGCGTTTTATTTTTTATCCCGACTAACTTCTTTAGCTAATAAACTAATTATTTTATAGCTTACGTTAATAATAACGACCCTTAGCTACTTTAATAGTTTTAGTTTATTTATATCGGCGATAAAAACAAACTCGAACTCTCGCCCGAAGCCGAAAACTCGTTCGACGTAAAATATAACTTTTAATAAATTAAAAAAGTCTAACCCGCGTTAGTCCCGTATAAAAATAAAAAAAACGCGGCCGCGGAAGTAAAATAACGCGTTAATAAACGCGCCGCCGAAATAACCCGTATTTTATAATATAATACCCGCGTAAACGACATTAAAAAACGTAATAAACGTAAAACGGCCTAACGACGAAAACTAAAACTAACTAAAGTAAAAATACCGCGCCCGTTACCCGACAATTAGTATACTTTTTTACGGATAGTATTAGGTATAAGTATAAATAAGTTTTTATTTATACTTATACTAATAACGACGATACTAAAACGACTTATCGATATAAACTATAAACGGAAAGTACGGCCGTAGTAATACTAGCTATTACGGTACTAAACAAATAAAAAACGACCGAGCTTTTATTACTAGCTAAAATATATAAATAAATAATACGACGAAACGGCCTAAAACGCGGAATAATACGTCGACAAAAAAACACTAAGTATATTTCGGGGCACGTATATTTTATTCGTACCGAGTCTTATCGTAATAAACGAAATTTATTTATATAAAAGTTCCGATACGATAGTATAACGAACGATAAAAACGTTCTTCGCGTAGTCGTATTTCTTAACCTAAATAATCGGCTTTTCGGCGACGTTATTAACATAGTCGTTTAAAAACCTTAATAATATATTTAAAGTAACCTTCGAACCTCGGCTAATATAACGCCTCGATAATAATAAACAAAAAACCGCGGAAACGTTATTTACTCGTAAATAAAAAATTATTACGAATTAGTCGCGACGTTATACGGCTATCCGGAAAAAAACGCTCGGATAAACACAATCAAAGAAACTTAAAACTAATACGACTAAAGTATTATTTAAGCTATATAAGTTACGCGAAACTATCTAACTTTACTTTTTTATACGACGTACCGCGGCGTATAAGTTCCTCGACGACTTAAAACCGGTTAACGTTATCCGTTCGCCGTTATAATAAAAATACCGTATACGTTATTTTACGCGGGTTAAAAAACTTTTTGTTTAAACGTATAATAATACCCCGTACGGATAAACGTAAGACAACTAAACCGGCGACTTAACTTAAATAAAGCCCGTAATATTTTACGACGCGTTTATTTAGTCTATATTTCTAGGTACGTTATAGTTTATATAGTTAAATATAACGGTTTAGTTCGATTTCTAACGAGACGAAGTTTAACGAAATACTATATAAGCGGAAAAAAACTTTACGGCTTCGGCGTACTACTTTTATATTAGTTAAATTATAAACTATAGTTTAAAAATACGTTATTTACGGAAACTCGTCTTTAGTATATTAAACGATAAGTCGGACTATATTATTTAAACGTTTAACTAGCTTCCGCGCCGCGTTAAGGTAGTAAAACGAATAGTCGTATTTTACTACCGGCTTTTGTTAGCTTTATTAATTACGAGTCAACTTTATTACGGGTTTCTCGTTAAAAACTACTATACCCGGGTTAACTTTTGTACGGGTATAATACGTTAATCTAACCGCGGTAATATATTAGCCTTAGTTATTAAGCCGTACGACTATAATAGCCCGGATAACGATTAGTCGTATATACTTATTATAACTACGCGGGTAACGGCTATAAAGCTCGACTTTACCCGCGTAAATTACTACGTCGTTATAAAACCGTTATAGTATAAAACGAACTATAAATAATATTTTAGTCGTATTTAACGTACCGGCTAGTTAGCCGAAAACGTTTATTTAATCTATTTAATATACGAATAAAACGTCTACGAAAAATATCGACGGAAGTACTAAAATATAAAAAACATAACTAACTTTAAAAAAAATAATAGTATTTAGTTCTACTACGAATATATTACGAGGTTCGTTTATTTTAACTCGGGCCCGACCGTTTAATACGTTTTTAAGAGTTTTATTTTATATAATAGAAGACGTAATTAATTGTTTTTTTTTAGTATTATAATAGATAAAAAATAAAAAAATAAAAATATCGGTATTCGTTTATATAACTTACGTAATCTACCCGTAAGAAACGACTATATCAAAAGGCAATTATATTAAGGAACGATTGTAGTAATTTACTTATACGGCTAGCCTCCGATGTATCGTTTGTAAAGAAAGAAAGATAAAAAAGTTAGTAGCTAACTATATAAAATACTACTTTTTAAAAAACTAAAATCGAAGTCGAAATCGAACTTATTACTTTTAAGATCTTCTACCTATTTTTATACAACGTATTACGTATTTAATATTATTGAATAGCTTTTTTCTTTAGCTGTCGATTCGTATACTTGACGTTATGTTTTATAATAGCTAATAAAGCTATACTTATATTAAAGTATAAGACTAAATTAATAGTAAAATTATAACATTAACGTTTTTAATTAAATATATCGGTGTAGTTTTTTATATGATAAATCTAAAATAAATATACTTATATTCTTACGAAGAAGAAGAAAATTAAGATGTATAAAACGTAAATTAGAAATCGTTTTTAAAAATCGTATATAAATAATTACTAAAAGCGAATATTTAAGCTTGTTTTTTTTATTACAATATTTTAATTAATCCGCGTTTATATAACGAAAACGTATAATATACTTTAAAACTATAATTACTAATATTTTTAAAGTCTTTTAATACGATTAAAAATATAATAAAAAGTAGTAATATTTATAGATTATATTATAAATAAAATAAAAATATAAAAACGAAACGTTATAGTACGAAAAAAGTAGTATTATTTATACGAACTTATTTATATATAGTAAAACTTTTACTAGCTTATAGTCGGGTAAATAAGACTTAGATATTATTAAACTTTAGTATTACTATATATAATTAGTAATTAGTTAAACATTAGTAATAGTCTCCCGATAAAAAATATATTTATATAAATATAAAATAAATTAAACTTAACTTACCGTTATACTTTATACGTATTCGTTAAAAAGTATATTATCGTCGGCCGTCGTAGACTTGTTTTTAACCTATCCGTCGTAACGGCGTATCTACGGAAAAGTCGACGAGGCCGACGGCTACTTTTCGGTATACTACACGCTAAAAAACACAACTATATAAAAAAAAAACTTACACGAAGAGAAACACTTTATATACGACTAAAAAAATACAAAAAAAAAAAAAAATCCAAATCCAAATTTATAAAACTAGCTATAAAAAAAGAAAAAAACATAAACGATAAAACATTATTATAAATCTAACTTATCGTATGCCGTTAAATTAATTCGCCGTATAGTACTCGTCGGAATAATTTATAAGTCGAGTACCGTATACTCGGTACGTAAAAAACCGTAAAAATAATTTCGTCTTACTTTAAGATACGCGTTAGTAGCCCGTTAAAATTTTCTCGTAGTATTTACAGTTAATAATACGCCTCGTTTTAGACCGGGCTATCCGTAACGACATCGTTAAAAAAAATAAAAACGAGGCGCGTATAACTACGTATCGTTACGACGACTAATACGCGCCGTATAGCCTCGTAAATACTTTCTTAATCCCGTTTATAAATAAACACGCGGTATATTTAATTTAGGCGTTTTTATTTGACTAATCTCGTTAATATACCCGGCTAAATTTAAGTAATAGGTAAGTTATCCGGCCTAGCTACGGTTATAATAAAAAAATTAAACGGCGGCGGAGTCCCGTTTACGGGCGTACCTAGCTAAAAAAAGATGTTTTTTTTAAATTTACCGGTAGCGGATATAAATACGTAAAACGAATAAATAACTTCGCCGTTTTAAAACGGCATTTCGTTATATAATAAACCCAAACTATAAAATAAAAACGTCTTTACTAGTAAAAAAACATTAGTAAGTACGTTACTACCGGGTAAACTTAACGGTTAGCTTTACCGACTACTCGTATTTATTACAAATACCGGTAAGCTATCCGTATTAGCTATCGTCAAAAAACGGGCCGTCTCTATCTCCGTAAAATTCGTAACGCGGATCGTTACTTTAAACGTATTCTTCCGAACGGGCCCGCGTACTTAATAAAATAATATATTATCTAACGGAAAAAAGTACTTTAGTTTATAGTATATAACAACGTCTAACCGAATCTTTATTATAGTAAAAAACAGTAGTATACGATAGTTTAGTCTAGTTTACTAATAAATAAAACGCGGGCTTACGCCGCTATAATTACTTACGACGCTACCGCTATAAGACTATTACCGTTTCGGCGGCGGCGGCGGCGTACTAGCTATAAAATTACTCGCTTTTCGCTTTTATCTTATACTAACGGAAGTCGGTTAGTATTAAAACGGCCCGGCTTATAGACTTTAAAGCGGTTAAAAAAGCCGTAGGAATAGACTCTACCGTAATATTAGTTTTAGCTAAAGAAATAGTATCGGCTAAACTTATATAAAACTCGTAGTATTACTTACTAAAAGATTTAATACTACCGGCGGCCGCCCCCGCGATAAACTACGTCTAAAATTCGGCGGCGGGAATAACGTACGCGGTATTTAAAACCGTACGAACGAAAAACAATAGTACGTTAGACTCGCGATAAAAAAAAGTTTACCGGGCGATATAAAAAAGCTCGGCTTAAACGAAACGCTCGTACAATTGCTTAGTATCGAAGTAAAAAAGTTAGTCGTTGCCGTAACTACGGTACCCGTTTAAACTTACGTATACGCGGCTTAACGCGTAACCGTTAACTAATTAAAAAAAAAGCAAGTTAAAACCGTATCGTCGTTAGCTTATACCGCTTCGTAGACTAGCTTCGCGTAACGTTTTACCTAATCTATACCTTTGTTTTTATCGGCGAAATCGGATACGTATTTGTTAAAATAGTCCGCTTATTTTTCGGCGTTTTTATATTTAATTTAAAAAGACGGTAAGTCGCGTAAAGCTTTAAAGTTAAACTAGCTAAGCTTATACCGGATTACTATAATCTAATAGATATATATTAACATATACTTTTTTTCGTCCGACGTAACTTCGCGGTAAACGTTATACTAAACTTACTACGTACGGTTTAAAAAACGTTCGTTACGAACCGACCCGTATATAAATATCCGGGTATTTTCGAGGTATTATAACCCGTACGACTACCCGTTTTATTACGTCGTATACGGGATAATATATATAGTCGGGTTTACCGAAGCGACTTTTTAAGACACTAACTAGTATTAAACGTCTATAGTTATATCGGCGTCTTTTTAGTTTAAGCTATCGAACTAATTTAATATATTGTTTTTTTTATCGTATATTATAAGCTTATAGTATATAGTAACGTTACTATCGCCCGTATATACTATAAAATAATAGTACCGTTAGCCGTTTTTTATTTTAACTATAGTATACGTAGTAATAAAAGTACTTTACTAGCCGATTGTTTTTAACGGCCGTAGCCGCGCGGTTATATTTTTATTTTATACGGTACTTAGTTTAACTATAATATCGTAGCGATACTTTTATAATATATATTATAAACCGGTTAATACCGACTCGTTAAAATATTAGTAATTAGCTAAAATATAGCCTTTTAGGTTAACTAGCTCGGTATAATAGTTAAGCGGTTATTTCTCGTTACTTAACGCCGACGGTATAAAATTATTAAACGTTAGATGTTAAAAGTAGCTTTAAATAACGCGTTATTTATACTACGACATATTACCTATCGGGTAAAATACCGGCCGAAAAAACGGCTCGTTTTTTATACTATAAATAGAAATATTATATACGGTCGGCTAGTAAATTACGACCGAGTTTTCGTAGGTCGACACGACGTTTTTATCCGGGACGGTATTATTAAAAAACGACGTAATATTATACGTTTTAGTAATTTACTATCGCGGCGGCGTTTATTATAGTACGGTAAACGTAGGTTACGCGTTACGTTTTTAGCTATTTCTATATAAAGTTAATATCGTTTTCGTCGTATTCGTAAGACGGCGGACAACGTTCGTTAATACCGGCGTTACGTACCTTACTAAACGACGCGGCGAAAACGGTATTTAATGTTAAAGTATTATCGCTACTTGTCGTACTTAGTTATACGACCGCGGTAAATATATCTAACTAATAACGAAAAAAAGTAGTACGTAAATAAATATCGTCGTAACGATAGTCTAAAAAAAAGTTTAACGTAATATAAGTTACGATAAATTAAACGACCGGTCGACGGGATCCCGTTCGTACTAATAGTTAGCTAACGATAGTATTAATAGTACGTATATATATTCGTTTATTAGTCTATTATACTATTTAACTATACGAAACCGTCGTTTACGACGAATAAAAAAAAACGATAAAAATATAGCTTTAGTAGTATTTTAACTCGATTTTTTTCGATGCGGCGAATAAAAAAACAACGATATTATATTTAACGCGTCGTTTTTACCGAGCTATTTATTATTTCGGATATTTTTATTTTACTTCGTTTAAGTTTTTATAACGACCGGTAGTATATTTACGTTAGACTACTACTATTTATAAATATCGATACGTCGGATCTTTATTTTATATACCGCCGGCGGCTTTTACTTTTTTTATATATATAGTATCGGTATAACTTTTTTTTTTATCGATATAGTTCGTAATATAACCCCGCGTTCGTCCGTCTACGTATACCTCGTAATATACTTCGATAGCTAGTTTATAGAAACGACGAAAAAAACGTTATAATAACTATAATAAAATTAAATCCGAACCCGGATTTGTAGTAGATAAAAGAAACTACTTTTCGTATCGAAATAGTCTCCGTTTAGTAATATACCCGTAAAAGTATCGTCTAGTAATATATCCGTAAAAATCTCGTTTTACGTCTTATTAAACTAACGATAAAAAATAATATAAAACGGATACGACATAAACTATATCCGAACCG
This sequence comes from Ophiostoma tasmaniense, assembly GCA_022392925.1. Lineage (NCBI taxonomy): Eukaryota > Fungi > Ascomycota > Sordariomycetes > Ophiostomatales > Ophiostomataceae > Ophiostoma > Ophiostoma tasmaniense. The sequence goes on from JAKRGK010000036.1 coordinate 32,452, forward strand.
TTAAAAATATTATATAAAAGTAAGTTACGCTACCCGTTACTAATTTATTTATACCGTTTATTTTAAATTAATTACGTTAGCCGACTATTTTTTTTTTAACCGTTCGGTTAAAAAAAAAAAAAAAATATTATTGTTAATTAGCTTTTCTCGTTAAGTCGGTACGTTAACGTTTAAAAAGTAGTTCGTTAGCCGACGATCGAACGTTTTTTACGAGTATATAACTTTTTCGAGTAAAAAAATACCGCTTTTACTAAACGTAAGTAAAGTAGTTAGTAAGTTAGTTATTTAGTTATTAAAGGTTTAAAATAAAATACTACGGTACCGTAAAAGATCGTTATACCGTTTTTAGTTAGTAAAAACGCCGATCGTTTCTTTTCTTTTTTTTTTCTTTTTATATTTTTTAAGCTTCGCGTAACGTAGTTTTAGTTAGTTTACCCCGACCGTATATATAAGCTGTTTTATTACTTTATCTCTTCGTTAAAAGGATTCGAACTATTTTTTTTTCGCCGTTTTCGCTTCGTATATTACTTCGTTTTTTACTATTTATACTTTTTTTTTATATTAAAAGTAGCGTTTCGTTTTTAATATAGCCGCTTTTTTTTTTCCGTATATATTTTTATATTTTAAGTTACTATTATTTACGTTACTACTAACGTATTATTCGTTATTTTATAGTCGGCTTTAACTTTATCGTTTTTAGTTGTTTTTAAACGCGCGTTCGACGGGTTAGCCGACGACTATATCTTTATCTCCGCGATTAAATTACGTTTCGGCTCGGTCGAGTATTATTTATCTATTAAGCTCGTTATAGTTAAGGAACTTTACTTTTTAGACTTATTTTTAATAATATCGTAATAGAAAGCTTTTAGTTTTTTTAAAATAACGGTTTGTAACTATAATACGTAGTTTATACTTACTTAATACCGTAATATATATATATACGTCGAAAATATTTTATCGTTAATTATACCTCCGGCGGAATAAATATCGGTACGTCGACTAAACTATATTTATAGTAATACGAGGCTCGATAACCCGAATATTAAACCGGCCTACGATATAACGGTAAACTAGTCGTTTAACTATAATAACGGTAGCCTTACTTTTCGGTATATAAATACCGTATCGGACGACGACGAAAATAACGTCGACTATAACGTAAACGAAAATAACGAATATATATAACTTAGTCGACGAAGCCGTCGGGCTACTAAATAATATAACCGACCTAAAAATAGTACCTCCGCCTACGAAAAATACGGCACGTAAACCGAGTATAAACTATTACTTTTCGACTATATATCTATAAACGGGCCTTATAGTCTAAAAAACTAATAAACTAGTCTATACGATACGATAAAATAAAATAAGTTATTAAACGAAACCGAAAAAAATAACCGCCGGTATAAGATCGACGACTTTAATAAATACGTTAAAAAAGCGTTTACTCGGAATAAAACGATCGCGACCGTATTAAACATCGCGCGGGAATACGAAAAAACCGGCGGTATAATAGTTCTATTATCGTACGAGTATAACTTTATTTAACCCGTCGACGACGTCGAGTATAACCCGTTATCGTAGTTTTTATTTACGTAAACTAAGTCGTATCGTATCTAAAAAAGCCGGCTTAATATATCTATACGTATAGTTTAATTATACGAACGATACTTCGTATACTATCGTTATAAATAGCTACTCGATTTAACCGGCGACGACCGGCGGTAGTTCGATACTTATATTACGGCAAACGAAAGCCGGGATATTTTTAATATAAACGAACGGACGCGCTTCGCTTAAAAATCGGCTAAAGTACGGTTTATAACGTTTATAACTCGGCGGTATAATATAAAAAATATTAAATAACTCTCGTAGTATATATACCGTTAAATACCGTTATTAAACCTCGTCGGTTATTTTAACCGCGGTATTTTCGTTTTTTTTAATACGGCTACGGTTAAACGGTTTACGAGCTTTTTTAACTACGATAAAATAAATAACATCGACGGCTTTCGGATATAGCCGTAGTTATTAAAGTCGTTTATTACTTAGTTCTTCGAACTATTTGACGTATTACGCGAAGCCGATAAATATATTTTCGCGCCGTTACTCGTTATTAATACGATCGGCTATATTAATACTTATTCGTAACTATATATTAAAAAAAAAAACTAACTAATATATACATCGATTTTTTTTTTAGTACGGCCGTTCGGCTATAAGCTTCTTAAAGCCGACCGCTAACCGGTCGACGTTTTCGCTTACTAAAATAACTTTACCGTTAAACCGACGGACGTCCCGTTAAACGATATAACCGACGATATAACCGACGACATAAACGAACGACCGGCGGCGTACGGCGCGTACGCCTAACCCCCGTCGACTTTTACCGAAAAATACGGCTTTAAAAACGCCGTATATAACCCGTTCGTATCGCTCCGCGTACCCGACGACGCCGCGAGTATCGAAAACTATAAATCCGAAAACGAAGATATAAACGAAACTAATCTTAAACCAAATAACGGCCGTAATATATAAGACGAAGACGAAACCGGGTTTAACGAATTAAAACGTAACGGGGGTCGCCGGCTTAATAACGCGGCTAAAAATAATAGCTAACTTCGTACGCAGCGTACGGGCGGCGTTTATACTACGGAAACGGAAGTAATAAACGACGGCGTTAACGAAAACTACGGTAGTCTACCCGGGGATATTATACGCGTATTTTTTACGATTAGCGGCAACTTTAACCCGGTTTTTTTAAAGCGCGGCCCCCGTTACGAATAACTATTTTAGTTAATCGGTAAATACTAACCGCCGGCTCGGTTACTTTCGTTACGAAAACGTAAGTCGGTATCGGGTATTATTATATTAAGCCGCGGGTATAGCGTCGGCGGGGTAAAAAAAAAACGAAAGGTAGTTAGTAGTAATTAAAAGCTTTACCGTTTTTATTATCGTTATTATATATTATTTATATTTTTACTTTCTTTCTTTTATATAATAGACTACCGCCGTATATTTTATTTTTTTGTAAGTAACTACGACGTTATTATACGATACGTAACTTTATTTACTATACTAACTACCCGTAAAAAAAACAACGGTTAGTAATAAAATAAATAGTTTTTTACAATAACGACCGTTATCTACGTTAAAGTAAGTCTTCCCGTAGCTCTACTTTAAGAAAAATAGTTATCTTAAAGTAAGTCTTCCCGTAGTTTTACTTCGCGGGAGACAACTATTTACGTTAAAGTAGGTTTTTTTATTTTTTACGTAATTACCTGTTTATTTTAAAGTAGATACTTCTAAAAATCGTCGACGTCGTAACTATTTATATCGTAAATTAAAACAATAAGCTTTTTTTTAGTCCGCGTCCGGTTACCGCCCGTAGCCGTACTTTTAGTCCGTCCGATAGTAGCTTTATTTAAGTATTCGTAAATACCGGTTATAAAACTTTATTTTTATTAGTCTTCGTAAACTAAATAAAAAGGTTATAAAAAAAAAGCAAATAAAAAAAAATAAAACAAAAAGAAAACCCCGGGTTAACAAATAAATATTATTCTAGTTTTAGATAGAAATTCGAATCTTACATCTTACGTATCGGGATAAACGTAAAAAGACTTGTTATTACGGCTTACCTAATTACTAATTTATATAGTAATTTTAAGGAGTAATGATGTTTAGATTCTTTTTTTTTCTGCCTACCGAATTACTAATTTATGTAGTAATTTTAAAAAGTAATAATGTTTAAATTTACTTTTTTTCTACTTACCGAATTACTAATTTATATAGTAATTCTAAAAAATAATAATATTTAAATTTATTTTTTTTTTATTAAAAAACGAGCTAGTAAAAGCTTTATTATATATTACTTAAAAAATACTTTAATCTTTTTTTTTTTATAAATAACTCCGAATTTTATATCTTACGTATTAGGATAAACGTAAAAAAACTTATTACTATAGCCTACTTAATTACTAATTTATATAGTAATTCTAAAAAGTAATAATATTTAGATTTACTTTTTTTCTACTAAAAAACGAGCTAGTAAAAACTTTACTATATACTACTTAAAAAATACTCTAATCTTTCTTTTTTTACAAATAATATATTTAAAGCTAACCGTATAAGTAACTTATTATATAATATTACTTACGATATTTTACGTCGTTTAACAATTGTAAACGATATTTTACTATAAACGGTAACGGCTTTTTTTTTTTCTACCTTTTTTTAGTTTTTTTTACCGTCGTAGTAGAAGTATAAAAAAAACTTTTCCTTTTTTTTTATTGTCTTTTTTTTTCTTTCTTTTTTAAGTCGTTTACGTATAACTTACCGGAACGGCGTTTTTTATTTTATCTTACTAGCTTTTATTTTACTTAAAGCTAGTATTAGATAAATAATAATCCGTCGCCGGCCGCGGCTATACTTTAATATATAATAGTTTCTTTTACCTAACTTCGATTTTAACCTACCCGTAATAAGTCAAGGCAAGATACCTAGGCCTTAGAAAGATTAAAGATTACTAGCGTAAGACGCGTACGAGGCGCTAGAAAGACTAGTAGTAGAAACGCGACGTGCGGACACTAGATCGGGTGTCTTATGAAAGACGTATAAGGAGGAGTTTTATTTCGACAGTACTATCATAGTTTTAGTTTTCTTTTATACGAATTCATACACATTTTACTAAACGAAAAAGCCGAGTCCGATATATATATACTACGAAGATACGAATAAAAGTTTAAAAGTATAACGTTTACGAATACACGCGCCTCGCGCCCGATAGACGAGATTTTACTTAATTGAAAAAATAAAAGAATAAAAGCTTAGGCTTTTTAATCGGTTCTTCGCGCGAACGTTATACTACTTAGTTTTGGGTTGTGTGTGTGTGTTTTGTTGCGTGTTCTTTGTCTAAGATGTCTTGCTTATTTTATTGGTGGAGTAGTAGGGGATCTGTTACTATATAGACTTTATATAATCTCGATAGATAAAAACAAGTAAAAAATCTCGAAGACTAAATAAGAAAAGGTAGAGAGAGAGAGATGTTACGATTAAAGATACGATAACGAGTAAAAGGGGTATATACTTAGAACTTTAACTATCTACGTTCTTTTAAAGACTTAATCGTAATTTTGTCGTTTGCGATAAAAACAACGGGTAAAAAAAAAAAATCTAAAAAGTAAATATAAAATTTTTTATATAATAATAAAGTACGAAGACTACGATATAGTTAGTTCTTTTAAAAAAAAAAGGAACTAATTATAAGTCTACTATAGCCGTTAAGGCGGTAGTTAGTTATAGCCGTAAAAGTAATTGCTCGTTATAGCCGATAAGGTAGCGAAGAAATCGATTAAAAGACTATTATAGCCGCTAAAGCGGTAGCTAATTATAGCCGTAAAAGTAACTACTTGTTATAGCCGATAAAGTAGTAAAAAAAAACATCTAAAAAACTACTATAGCCGTTAAAGCGGTAGTTAGTTATAGCCGTAAAAACGACTACTCGTTATAGCCGTTAAAGTAACGAAAAATTCGATCGGGATTTCTAAGAAGTTTTAAAGTCTTAAACGAAAAATCGGTAAGAAAGCCGTAGTTTAAGATATAAGCTAAGTAGCTAAAACGTAATAATATTAAAAGACTAAGAAGGTATGAAAAAATAAAAAGGTAAGATACTAGCCTCCGAGAAATAAAAAGACTTAATAGGTTAAAAAATAAAAGAAAAATAAAACCTTTAATTAAATCTTTAGCTAGTATAAAAAAACTTAAGAATAAAAGCTTAAGAAAAAAAGTAGTAATAGTATTAATAAAAAAAAAACGACGATAAGTCTATAAAAAATAAGAAAAATAGTAAAAACTAAAAAAAAAAAAAATATATAAAAATATAAGCTAAGACTCGTTACTTATCGAAGATACTACTAATACGTACGACGAAATCCGTAACGTACTTATTCTACGTTAATATCGCTGAAACTTTTTTAGTACTACTCGATTCGTAATAGTCCCGAACGGAAGTTTTATTTTTTTCCGACTATCGATACCTAATATACTTATTATAATAAGTAATAACCCCGACGATTCGTTTAGTTATACCGGCGGCTTTAGCCTTTTTAGTATAAAGACTCCCGCGACTTCGCGTAATCTTTTAGTAGCTTTAGTCGGAGACCGAGTCCCCGATTATAAGCCTAACGGAAGCCGTATATACGCTTTTAACGAGGTAGTCTTTTAGAAGCTATTTAGCCAACTATTTAAAGGTTAATTTACCGGAATCCCGTATAAGACCGGGCGTATATCTTAGCTTAATACCGCGTAGCTTCCGTTTTTTAACGGGGAGAAAGTTACTAATTACTTTAAAAAATTCGATTTCTTCGTTGATTAGTATAGTGTTACTAAAGCCTAGAAGCTAAAGGAGATCCCGTTCTACTTTAACGAAAACGAACGGACTTAAGCTAAGCTTTTAATTAAATCGGTTAAGAAAAAAAAAATAAGCTAAGCTAGATTCGTAGCTTTAGCTAAAAAGGAGTACTAGCTTAAAAACCTTAAATAAAGTTATAATCGAAAGCGTAAAATCGATATTTAGTTTAACTATAATAAGTTTAACCGAGTATTAGCTAAGTATATAACTTAACGTAAGCAGCTAAATGTTTTATTCGAGAAAGCTAAGATTTTAGCCGATAATACTATTTACTTTGAAAAAGTTATTTAAAATATTAATAAAAATATTAGATCGAACTTCGTTACGCGTTTAAGCGCTACGGGCGCGAAGTTAAAGATAGTTTCTTTTACTATAATTATAAATTACCTTATTAAGTATATAAAAGAATAAAGTATAGATAACGACGATAAAAAAGATGATAATTTCGACATTAAGCCTACTTTTATTAAGCCTAAAAAAGCTATTAATCGGAAAGCCGTAAAGAAGGTTAAATCCGAAGATTTCGTTAAAGACGATACTTCAAGACTTTTTGTGCCTAAAGTCTAAAACGTATAAGTTATTATATTCGACGATTTGTCTAAAAAGTTTAAAGCGTTTTTTATCTAAAATTAATCGTTACTTAAGGCGTCGATAGCCGGTAAATAATACGATCCGATCCCCGTTAATTATATCGGTCTAAAGACTAGTTTTAAAAAAAGTTACGAGTAAGATATTTATTCGACGTACCGTTAAAAAGTTAATCGCGGCTTAAGGTAAGGTAAAAGTAGTTATAATTCTCGTAGCGGAGGCGTGTTTAAAACTTTTTCTAGCTAGAATACTAATATAGTATACTTCTATTATAATAATCTAACTTACCGTATAAATAGCTATTTCTACTTTAATAAAAATAAAAAAAAAAGAATCGTATATAAAAACTATTAAAGGCGAGTCTAGTTTAGAAGTAAAGAAAACACGAAAAAGCCGATCGATACTTCGATATTTAACTTCTACCGGCGTAACGGAAAAATTAGAAGTATAGTATAGTTATTTTTAAAGCAAAATACTAATTAGTAAGGTGCGGCTACGATAAAAGCTTACGAGGCTAAGTCCGGTATTAAAGTAGACGTAAGACGTCGGTACTTACTAGACTATATAGACAATAGCTAAAGCTAAGTTAAAAGCGCGCCTCATACGACGATAAATTAAAGATAAGCTCTTAATTAAGTCTTTATTAGCTATATAGAAGTAGTATTTAGTAACTACGACGAAAAGGTTATTGTTTAAGGTAATATACTTAAGTTAGTTCCAAATAGAAGCTTACTTACTACGTAGTACGGCGTAAAGAAGGTACGTATATAAGATGTCACTAACGAAGAAAACTTTGACGAGTTCGGAAAGGTATTTACGCGTATATTTAATCGGAATCCGGAGATAAAGACTTTAGTACGGCTACTTACGGCTAATAAAAATAAAAGTTAAAACAAAAGGTTAGCTACGGCTACCGTTATAATAACGAAGCTAGTCGATAATATTACCGTAGTAGTTTTAGAAGGTAAAGTTAAGCTTTCCGTTTAAAACTTTACCGCTTTAAATAAATAAATAGCCGGTAAATTAGCTATAGTTTTCGCTAATATAACGGAGTAAGTAAAGTCTATTATACTTATTGACAAATATAGTCGTAAAGTTAGTAAGAAAATAGTAGCCTCGATGTCTAAGAAAATAGTCCTAGTAAATTAAAAAAAACTTTTAATCGGTAACCTACTAACGTTAGTTTTAGCTATAGCGTTAGTAGGTATCTCCGCCGGCGCTACTCTTTTTGTAGCGGCACTAAGAAAAGTGCCAATTATTTTAGGGGATTCGGCTATTAAAAAAAAAAAGTATAGAGTACTACTAAACTTAAAATCGGCTTATAACTTAGTCAGTATACGAATTACGTAAGTAAACGGGTTTGTAATCTATTCTACGGACGCTTCGTTTAAATCTATTTATAGTACGATTTAAAAGTTTAAAAGACGGATCGACGAAAAAACTTAGATCGGAAGCTAGCTTTTCCGTTTTAAAGCTTTCGTAACGTAATACCCGTTGCCCGGTAACGATAAGCCGTTACTAAAGATATTATTTATTAAAGACATAAAAATAGGTTTCGTGTATATTAACGAGGGTATATTCGGATTTTTAGTAGTAAATAAAACTCGCGTTATATATTCGTTAGACGTTATAAAGTCTACGAGCTAACACGTAGATTTAATCGAATCGGCGACAAACTAAAAGGCGGCGTAATAACCGAAGTCTACGCCGCTACTATTATATACTCGGGGAGGTAAGAAAAGAAGAAAAAAAAAGCAAAAAAGAAAGCCGTTAGGTAGCGGCGGATCGACAAAAAAAAAAAAAAAGTAAGTTTAAACGAAAGCCTTAAAACGAGACTACGTACGTTATACCTTATTATCCTATTAAAAGAAGATAGTAAAAACACGTATATACTATAAAAAGAAAAGCCGAAAACGTTATATATGTCGCTAAGCCCCCAAATAGATATCGTATAATATTTTATATTATACAAAAAAATAACGGATAAAGTTAAACTAGTAGACACTACCGGGTCGGATAGTACTATCCTTAACGGAGACTAGGCATAAAAAAAGAAAAAGTAAAAAGCTATTTAGAACTCCTTACAACCTAAAGAAAACGACCTAGTTACGGCTTTAATAACGCCTAGATTTAACTAAAAGCTAGTAGGATTCCGACTAACCTTAGATCGGGTTACCGTATTTCAAAAGAAACTACTAAGGTCGTTAACCGAAAAAAAAGTTAATCTATTTACTAAGGCAATAATTAATAAAGAAGCGGTACTTTCGTAAGACTTTAGTAAAATTAGACGTATTAACTTAAACGTCATTCTACTTTAAACGATCCGAACGATACCTTATATAGCTTAGTAAGCAAAAGTTATACCTATGCTAAAAGCCTTACGGAAGTAAGTTAACGAAATCCTATAAGAAAAAATCGATAGTAGGCTACTTAAGTAAAGTTATAATACTTATAAGAACTCGTAGTTTTTAGTAGAAAAGAAAAATAATAAGTTTAAGCTTATCTATAATACTACTAAAATTAACGTAGTTACGATTAAAGATACTTTCGTTATTTCTATCTTTAATAAGTTTATAAATAATTTTACCGGGTAAATATTAACTATAGTAGCCGACTTTTTCTCGGGATACGATTAAGTATTTTTATACCTTTTAAGTAAAGATTTAACTGTTTTTAAGACTATAAAAGGATTATTTCGAAATACGACTTTACTATAAAGAAAGACTAACTTTATCGCCTAGTTTTACCGAGGCATATTAAATATTTTAAACGGCTTCGTGCTTTACGTATATAAACCGTATGTAAACGACTTAACGATTAGAAGCCCGAAAACGTCTTATAAAAATAAAAAAGTTTTCTTTAGTATTAAAAAGTACGTAGTAGAATATATCTAAAATATCGATTAAGTTTTCGTAAACTTTAAATTAACGGGGGCGACGGTAACTACCGAAAAATCTTAGTAATATTAAAAGACGGTAGACCTAGTAAAATTCTTAATCTTAAAAAAAAAACGGGCTATAATATAAAAGAAGTTAGATAAAATTAAGTACTAGCTAGTATATACTAACTTAAAAGAAGTAAAAAAGTTTATAAGATTCGTAGTTTTCTATAGAATATAGGTCCCGCGTTTTATTCTTAAAGCTAAACTTTTATTTTCTTTTACGAAGAAAAATACTAAGTTCGAATAAGGCCTCGATTAAAAAGCCGCGTTTACTAACTTAAAAAATTCTTTGCTTAAGCCCGGGTTTTTAGTTAATATTAGCTATAATAACGATTCTAAAGAGATAGTACTATCTATAGACGCGAGCCTAAAAGGCTAGGGTGTTATATTGTCTTAGTACTAAAGTAGTAAACGGAGGCCCGTAAGGTTTAAGAGTAGTATTTAGTCGTCGACGGAGTAAAGATATAACGCGATAAAAAAAAAGACGAGAAAAGTAAGATATACTTTACGGAAGTTACGATCGTATTTTTATAAGGTAAGGTTCGTTTTCGAGACTAATGCGTAAGTATTAGTCTACTAGTTAAATAGTACTTTAGATAATACCCTCGGCTTAGTATTACTACGGTAGGTTACGTAGATTAGATCTTTTGACTTTAAAGTCCGTTATATTCCTAGCTAAAAAAACGTAGTAGTTAATATACTATCTCGACGCTTTAACGATAAACTACCCGATCCGAAGTTTAAGTTAGAACTACTATTAAAAGATTATATCGACGTTTAAATTTTTACTTAAACGGTAGAGGAATTACTAGACGACTTACTTATACCTATAGAGTCTTAGACTAAATTTAGCTAACGTATCGTTAAGTATTTAGCTAAAGGTATCGAACTTTTAAAACTCCGCCGGAAAAATCGGATCGGATTTAAACTAAAGGCTGATAAGTATTTTTACGATAGCTAGCGTTTTTAGTTGAAAAGAAGAAATATAAGTACTACTTTAGTAAAGTTTATTAATAATAACGAGATAAAAAAAAAACTAATTAGAACCGCGTATATTAAGACTAGTTACCGAAGTAAGGAAGTAACTATAGGCTACTTACGAAAAAGTTATATTTAGCTTAGTATGAATAAAATAGTAAGAAGTATTATTAGTACTTACGAGTAATATAAGTACGTATTTACGGAAAGATACGTTTAGAAGTTTTATTATTAAACGCCGTTATTTATACTATTTTAGAAGCTATATTTAAATATATAAAATATACTAAAAGTTTTTAGTTACGGTAAGTTTTTAATCGAAGCTAGGTACGTTTTTATTAGGTTCGTAGAAGCCGTAGTAGTAAAAAAGATAAACTTTATTTTTACTATAAGGTTTTTACGGGACTATATTATTTACCGTTACGGCGTCCCCGGCGAGCTAGTTATTAATAAAAGTCTTAAATTTAAATCTACGTTTATAAGGTTTACGACTTTACTAAATATCTATATAGCTACTATTTTAGCTTATAACTTTAAAGCTAACGGTATTATTAAGGCTAGCTATTACTTACTCGTATAAGTACTTACTAGACTTACGAACGAGACCGCGAAGAACTAACACTACTTCCTTTAGCTTACTATATTTATAAATAAAACGACTATTAAAGTATCGTATAAAAAGACTTTTTTTTACTTCGTCTATAGCTACGATCCGATTATACCTATCGAAGCTAAGTACCTTACTTAAAGATTATTAAACTAAAGAAAAAAAATAAATAATAAGGAGTAGTATAAAGCGAAGCTTCGGATATTAAAGCGACGGAATAAAAATTTAAATACCGTAAGACGGGTTATCTTAAAGTTTAAAGAACGTAAAGCTTTTAATCGTAACTACGTAGCCCGTTTTAAGTAAAAGACTAAAAAAAAATAAATCGAAGTAAGTAACTTTATATTATATTAAGACTCGAAAAAAAATAAAAATATGTCTTACGCGGTTAAGCTTAGTTACCGGTAGTAAAAACTTTTTATAATATATACTATCTACGACAATAAGTTTTTTACCTTCGAGTAATCTAATAACGTTATATTTACGCGACGTTTTAACAAAGATTTACTTAAAAAAATAGCCTAAAACGAGTACGGCGTCTAGTAAAACGCCTACTAATTTTAATAAAACGACCCCGATAGGTTAAAACTTAGCCGAAACGACGGGGAAAAAAACGAAAGCCTACTTTTTATTAAAAAAGAAGTCGTAGTAACTAACGACGATAAGACGACATTATTAAAACTATTTATAAAAGTTACAATCTTTAATCGGATCCTTTAAAAATATAAACTAATCTTTCGGTAAAACGGCTAAAGTTTTTAATTAGAAGTTTAGTAAAGTTTTCGCTTCTATAGTTTCGCGACTTATTGTTTCTTTTATTACTTTATTTTTATATCTACCGTTACTAATAAATTTTACTTTTATTACTATTATTTATTTTATTTTCATTATAATTTTTCTTATTTTATTTTACGTCGGGTTAAACGAAATTATTATTTTGTTATTTTTATTACTTTTTTTAATTTTCTTACTATAAAGTTTTATCTTTTTTTATTTTATTTTTTTTATACTTTAGATCTTATCTTTTGTTTTTATTATATCTTTTTTATTTATATATAGCTTAAAGAATTAGCCGCTTATTTTATACTTTTATTAACTTTACCTCGCGAGAGCCCGATAAAGTCGTAGTATAGTAATTTACCGATCGGAAGCTTATCCGGCTTTTACTTTTTACATTAGTTACTTACTACTAAATACTTTAGCTAGCTAAGCGTTATTTTTTAGCTAAAGCTAAGTATTAGTACTACTAAACCCCGACTATAGGTTAGCCGTTACTCTTTTAGACCTTTAATCGGGAGTAACGGGTAAAGTATTAGCTTAAGCCTAGGATGGCTTTGTAAAAGTCTAAGCGGCGAAAGTCACTTTAAATAAAAAAGATTTCTTAGGCTTTTTAGCGGACTTCGGAAAAAGAGTCGGGGGATACTCGTTAGAAGTAGAAGTGCTTTCTTAAGAACGGGTAAGGCTAAAAAGTTTAGAAGCGGCCGTTTAACTACGGTTTTTAAAGATAGTAGTATATTTTAATATTTCCGGCGTATTTAACTTTAAGCCGATAGTAAAGGTAGTAGTTAAGCTTAGTTTTTAAGGCCCGAGTTTCGTTTCCGTATCCGAGGATACGATTAAAGCTTCGACGAATTAGCTATTAGCCTTACGTTTACCGGTATAAAAGGAATACTTAGTAGCTTCGATACGGTATACGTAATTACCGTAGTAGTTATTATTAAAAAAAAGAAAAGATACGTAGTCGAAGAATAATACTATAATATACGCGACGTACTCGCCGCCTTCGGACAACCGAATATATCTCTAGTATAAAGACTCGTATAAGCGGCACGGTATTAGGTTGCGGAAGCCGTATAGTTAAATAAAAAAAACGGGTAGAGACTAAATACTTATTACAAAAGTCTCGGTATAAGAACTTAACGGGGTCCCGTTTAAACGTTTTACGTATACTAGCCGCGCGCGGGCTATTAGCTCGTCGTAATATTAGTAGAAGAATAAAAGAAAGTTAGAAAAAAAGTATAGTCCTTCTTATATTTTGTTTTAGTCGGTAGTATTACGAAAAAACTATACTACGTATAAGTCGTTAGAATTTCCGATCCGATAGTAAAATAAGTAGCGCTAGAAAGTCGTTTACTCGACACGAAAGACACAAAACGCGCCGCCGGAAGAAGTATTACGAGACTTTTAGTTAGATAAATCTTTTAACTTAAATATATACGTATTAGGTTTTATAATAACGGGCTAAATATTATAAATAACGTCGTCGACCTAAACGACTTTTTAATCGAAAGTCTAAAAAGTATCTTTAAACCGACTACTAACGGCGTTAACAACTTTTTTACGGCGTTTTACAATTGTTATTTTTTTAGCCGACGATATGTTTGGTAGATTAAAGCTTTAAACGGCAGCTTACGTTTTATCGGTAAAAGTAGAAAAAGCTATAGTTTCGTCGGTAACGGATAACGGGTTAGTAGTAGTTAGAGGAGTAGTTAAAAACTCGGGTTATTAAACGGAAGCGCCAGTTATAGTTAGAAGTATTAATGTTATTATATTAAAATATAAAAAAGAAAAAAAAAAAAAAAAGAAAAAAAAAAGTAGGTTTTAAATTTACTAGATTTATAAATTAAAGTTATAAGTTAAAGATAAAAGCTTATTAAAAGGTAGGTAAAAGCTATCTTATATATAAGTTATATAAAAGATAAAAGGTAGAAAGTAAACGAAAGTTAAATAGAAAGTAAACGAAAAAAACTAAAAATTAGACTATTTTTTATACAACTATTTATTTATTATAGCTTTATCTTAAAAATAGCTATAGATTAAACTAATATTACACTACTATATTTTAGCCTATTAAAGCCGGGTACTTAATTAAAACCTCGGATAAATAGGATTTTTTTATTAACTTAGTAAAGTAAAAAAGACTTTTGTTTAATGCTATATTTAGCTATAAAAAAGTCGCTTTAGTTGTTTATTAGTTTACGAAGTATTGTCTTAAAACGGACAAACGACGTATTTACTTTTACGTTAGAAAAAGATTACTACGGCGTTAACTCGGGAGTAATATCGCTAGATTTTTGTCTATAAATTTAGCCCTTTTTTTTTTTTCTTTCTTTTATATCTTCCTTTTGTTATAACAATACTTTTTACGATAAGTACATTATACACTTTTAATCCTATTTACTGTAATCTTTTTTTTTATACTATCTTTATTATCTACTACTACACTACGTAGTAACTATACCTTTTCGCGCGCCTACGACAATCGTATCTAGTACGAGATTCCGTTTAAGATTTTACGGCGTAGCTTAGCTTAAAAATATACGTCTTGAAATAATCGCGACCGGGCGCTTTACTTTTAGACGTATTTTCCTACCTATTTACGAGGCCGATATTATTCTTCGACGTTTTGCCTATTTAAAAGCTATAAAAGCTTAAAGCGTAACCTCGTTAGTCTAGTAACATTTTTTTAGCTTTAAACCCCGTACCGTTTTCGGGCTTAA
Organism: Ophiostoma tasmaniense; assembly: GCA_022392925.1. NCBI lineage: Eukaryota > Fungi > Ascomycota > Sordariomycetes > Ophiostomatales > Ophiostomataceae > Ophiostoma > Ophiostoma tasmaniense. Next base: position 47,475 of record JAKRGK010000036.1, read on the forward strand.
CGGTATATTCTTTAGATAGACTACCGCCGAATACGCGTACTATTTATACGATTTAAAAAGCGCTATTACTATAGCCGAGATATTAACTTACGATTAAATCGTCGCCGGCCTACTATTAGTCTTATAAGATATCCCGAAGCTAACGTAGGTACCTACGAGTACTAAATTCGAGATCGGGATCTCGTGTAATTTAAGCCTTTAGTAAAAAAAAACGATCGTCGGACGGCGCTTTTTTATTATTTTTATACTTAACGTAGGAAATATAGTTAACTATTAGATATTAGTAATCGCTAATAAATAGACTAATACTATATACTAGTTTAATATACTTTAAAGATAGACTTAGACTTCCGAGCGGAACGCTTTTACCGACTACTTTATAAACCGTAAACTTATAACGGTAAACGTTATAGTTAAAACGGTTAACTATTTTAACTAACTTTCGAGCTAGGAGTATAGGCTATTAGTTATCGAGTAAGCGCGTATATTTTTCCGCGAGCTTTCGATTAAAGACTATACGAACGTATACGACTAAACGCGATTTATCTAGTACTAAAACGAGCTCCCGATTATTAGTTTATTGACTAAACGTAAGGATAAACTTTAGTAGATTATAATATATTAAGTCGGTTAAATGTACCTCGAACTCGGGTACTAAGCTATAATACCTTTAAGGTACCCGTCTATACCCGTTAAAAGTTAAGAAACGTTTACCGATCGGTTATCCGTAAACGGGTTCCGTCTTTTTAACTATTTAAATAAAAACTTCTACGGAAATAAAGAAAAAGCTTATACTACTGCCGAGACGTATAAAGACGATATACTATCCGACTAGTATTACGATTAAAAAGCTAAAGGTAAGATTAATAGTAACGTAGTAGCCGTAGAGTTTAATATATAAGTCGGCGGTAAGCTCGGGTTTTTTTTTAATAACGTACTAACGTTACGTATAGAAAAATACCTTTACTACAAATTTCGCCGCGGCCTAGTTAAAGCCCCGCCGTAGTTTAAAGACGTTATCCGACTAGTCCCCGATTAAAACTTTAAGCCCGAAAAGCCTTTGGGCGGAGCCGATAAGCTAAAGGTCGCCGACTTTTTTAAATTTCTTAGCTTTTTATAGAAAAACTTTAAAGACGAGGGTTTAAGCGTAGATAACGTATTTGTTATCGAAGATAAGATTAGTAATTTTACTTATTCTCTTACAGCCGAAGAAGCTATTAGTACGGAGAAGACTAAGGACCCCGTCACTTCCGAGCTCCCGCGTAGAAGCTTTCGTAAGTTAACATCGACTATCGAAAAAGTAACCGTTAAGTTAGGTAAGATAAATAGTACTAATAAGACTACGACTATCGGGGAGAAAATCGTAAAGCCGCTTATAACGCCTCTTTTATTCCTACTACCGTAGAAAACGACAAAGCCGGCGCCTATAAACACCAGCCTTCGCCTAAGCCTACGTTTTATTACGAAAAAATTAAAGCTTTAAGTATAAAGCCCGAAACGTAAAGCTAAAGCTGACGCTAAAGCTCCCGCTTAAAAGTCCGTTAAAAAAAAACGGTAACGTTAAAGTAAGAAACAGAAAATCCCTAGTAGTAAAAGTAAAGTATTTAGTAAAAAAACCCCGACTAACCTTACTACTAAAAAATAGAAGGCTAAACGTACGAATAAAAGCCCGCGCTTTAGTCGTTTTTTTTTTAACCGGGCCGATTCGCCCGATACTTACTTCGAACTTTTTTATAACCCGGAGTAGCGCGGCTAGGCAACCGAGCTTACGATTAAAAACTCGGTTAAAAGCGAAGAAGATACTACTAATCTTTAAAGGGTAGAATAAGTTAGGGTAGGATGCCTAAGCCTTAGAGAGATTAAAAATTACTAGCGTAAGACGCGTACAAAGCGCTAAGAAGATTAGTAGTAGAGACGCGACGTACGGATATTAGATCGGGTGTCTTATGAAAGACGTATAAGGAGGAGTTTTGTTTCGACAATACTATTATAGTTTTAGTTTTCTTTTATACGAATTTATATATATTTTACTAAACGAAGAAGCCGAGTCCGATATATATATATTACGAAGATACGAATAAAAGTTTAAAAGTATAACGCCTACGAATACGCGCGCCTCGCGCCCGATAGACGAGATCCCACTTAATTGAAAGAATAAAAGAATAGGAGCTTAAGCTTTTTGATCGGTTCTTCGCGCGAACGCTATACTACCTGGTTTTAGGTTGTGTGTGTGTATTCTGCTGCGTGTTCTTTGTCTAGGATGTTTTGCTTATTTTAGTAGTATATATATCTTTTAAAGTTCGAATTTGATTTTATATTAAACTAAACTTTTAGTTACTTCGACTTTTATTTTACGTTCGTTTTTATAATAACTTACGTCGGTTAATAACTATAAACGATATTTTACTAAAGAAAGTAACGGCTTTTTTTTTTTCTACTTTATAAACAACCTTTAAAAAAAAAAAACTTTTTTTTTTTTTTCTTTCTTTAAGCTACTTAAACATACTTTTTTAAACTTTTTTATCTTAGTTTTAACTATAATACGTCCGGGCGAACTTTTATTATATACTTTACTATTTTAAATTAAAATATCGATACGTATTATCGGCGAGTATTACGAAGATAAGTTAAATATACCGCTACCGAAATAAAGCCGTTTTTTATCGATAGTTTATTTTATATCTTTTATTATATAAGTTATCGTATTCGTAAAAGTAAAAGGTTTATAAATAAAAATAGCTTTACTAATATAAAGCTTCTTATACTTTTTATTCTTTCGATTTACGCGTTATATCTTTAAGATAAGATATACTTTTTTACTTTCGAATAGTATTTTATTTATCGGCGTCGACGATAAATATAATAAATCGCCGGCGCCCGTATATAATATTACGAAAGTTTTTACGAATTAAAAAATAAGTATTCGACGACGACGGAAAAATAAAAAGTTAATAAATACTACGGTTAATATAAAAAGCGAAGTATTTATTAAACTCGACGACTTCGATCTTTATTATTCCCCGCTTTTAATAAATACCGGCTACGTTTATTAGTTTTTTCGGCGGTTTAAGTACGGACTTTATTAAACTCGACGACTTTAATCTTTATTATTCCCCCGCTTTTAATAAATACCGGCTACGCCTACCGGTTTTTTCGGCGGCTTAAGTACGGACTTTATTTTATTTTAAGTTAATATCGGATATATTCGGTTTTATTAAACTCGACGACTTTAATCTTTATTATTCCCCGCTTTTAACAAATACCGGCTACGTTTATTAGTTTCCTCGGCGGCTTAGGTACGGACTTTATTAAACTCGACGACTTTAATTTTTATTATTCCCCCGTTTTTAATAAATACCGGCTACGTTTACCGGTTTTTTCGGCGGCCTAAGTACGGACTTTATTTTATTTTAAGTTAATATCAGATATACTCGGTTTTATTAAACTCGACGACTTTAATCTTTATTATTCCCCGCTTTTAATAAATACTAACTACGCCTACTAGTTTCTTCGGCGGCTTAAGTATAAACTTTATTTTATTTAGTTTAAGTTAATATTAAATATACTCGGTTTTATCTTAAAAAAATACCGTTTACGCGCGTAGTTATCGAAAAATACGGCCCGGGCTTTATAATTATTTATATCCGTATTTAGTCTAACCGGCGCGATATATACTATCGGTTATACCGACCGTCGTTCGTATACGCGCGGTTTTATTATTTATTTCTATAAGTAGCCGATCTTAGTAAATACTTTATCGATTACGCGGATAAAACAACGGATAAAAATACTACGGATAAAATAAAAAACGAAGATTTTATTAAACTCGACGACTTTAATTTCTATTATTCCCCGCTTTTAATAAACACCGGCTACGCTTACTAGTATTTTCGGCGGTTTAAGTACGGCTTTTATTTTGTTTTTTTATTTTATTTCGTATAAATTAATATTAGATATACTCGGTTTTATTTTAAAATTAAGCCGTCTACGTACGTAGTTATCGAAAAGTACGGCCCGGGTTTTATAACTATTTATATCCGTATTAATTTAACCGGCGCGAAGTTTACTATCGGTTAAGCCGACCGTCGTTCGTATACGCGCGGTTTTATTATTTATTTTTATAAGTAGCCGATCTTAGTAAATACGTTATCGACTATACGGATAAAACAACGGATAAGCTTAGTAGTAATATACGGATATCGTACTTTTAGGCTCGTTAAAGCTAGTAGCTAAATTAACCGTATAAACGGTTTACTATCGTTTAAGCTTTAAAACATTTAATTCGACTAAATATATCGAGCGTTTACGTAATAACGTACGGTTAGCTATAGTAACTAATAAAGACTATCTCCGTATAAAAGTACGGGATATATAAAACGAGGCTATTACCGACTTATTTTATTTTTTTATCGATATCGAAAACGACTATTATCCGCCGTTTTTAATAAATTCGATACCCGCTAATAATCGTTATACCGTATATCTACTATTTATTTAACGGCTTAACGGTATAAATTAATTACCGGCTTATCGGTTAAACGAGAAGTAAATAAAGCGGTATAAAATACAAACTTACTTTATATTTACGTAGACTACGTAACGAGAGCTATTATTTAATTACTACTATTAGTATTTGTATATTTATAGCTACTTTATAGTTTTAATTTTTTTACTTCCTTTTTATATATTTATATACAAATAGCTTATTAAACAAAACGATAGAATATATATTTCTACACGTATATTATATTACGGTTTATTAGTTAGCAAATCAATATATTAATCGGCTGAATTAAAAAAAAGTATTCCGACGCGGTAAGTATTCAAACTAAAATATTAAAAAGTCCGTTTTATTTAGTCACCGATAAATAAATCATAAAAAACGGTTTAAGGTATATCGTAAGCCGTATACTTATATAAAACTATAACTTAAACTTATCGATAAAAGATACGCGTAGTATTTATTTTTTAGACTTGTTCCGAGTAGTAATGTATTTATATAAAATATATATTTGTCGGCGTACGTTTTTTATCTATTTGTTTAACTAAAATAAAACGGACGGATAAAAAACGTAGGTTTCGTACTTATATAAAATTATAACTTAAACTTATCGATAAAAAATACGCGTAGTATTTAGTTTATAAAACTTGAAAGAAATAATATTAGTAAATTGTAATATAAAAAAGATTTATACTTTAGTATTTTTAAATAAAAGTTACGATATTTACGATACGTTTATAAAACTTACTATTTAAGTAGTTAAAATTTACGTTATATTATATATATATATATATATTTACGTTTAAATAGATAGTAAAAACTTATAGACTTATATAAAATAGTTAGTCGTAAACTTAATTAAAAAATATAAAAAGTTAGTATAGTCGATAGTCGTTAATAAATAAAACGTAAGTATTAAATTTCTAAAGGTTTAAAATATACCCCTCGTATTTTTAGTACGGTAATATAGTTTTTTATATATTTAGAAGACTTTTTCGGGGGTTTTTCGGTTATTTAATTAAATACGATAAATTATATTCCGTCGAAAAAATCCGTTGGTTTTTTCGTATATAGTTACGTTATATTACGTTACGTGTCGTAACTTTAGTTTAGTAACTATAAAGTATTTTAATATTACTTTACTTTTTTAGTAGGTAACGACTTACTAAACGTTTTTAAAAGATTTAATACAAAAAGTAAAAACTTATCGGTATACCGTTTTTATAATAGAAATAGTAAAAATATATAACCCCCCCGGTTAGTTACGGGCTATATTTATTTTAAAAACAACGGCGACGAAAACGAAAGTTAGCTATTTTATAATATAAATAGTAAAAATATATACCCCCTTAAGTTAGTTACGGGGTATATTTATTTTAAAAGCAACGGCGTTAAAAACGAAAGTTATTTATTTTACGATATAAACAGTAAAAACATATACTTTTTTCGGTTAGTTACGGGCTATATTTATTTTAAAGGCAAAAAGTAAAACTTATCGGTATACCGATTTTATAATATAAATAACAAAAGTATATACCCCGCCCGGTTAACTTCGGGCTATATTTATTTTAAAAGTAACGGCGGCGAAAACGAAAGTTATTTATTTTATGATATAAATAATAAAAATATATACCCCCCCCCGGTTAGCTACGGGCTATATTTATTTTAAAAGCAACGGCGTCGAAAGCGGGAGTTATTTATTTTATGATATAAATAGTAGAAGTATATACTTTTTTTTGTTAGCTTCGGGCTATATTTATCTTAAAGGCAACGGCGGCGAGAACGAGAGTTATTTATTTTATGATATAAATAATAAAAGTATATACCTTTTTTTAATATTTATATTAAAGCGGGTAGGAATTACCCGCTTTATTTAAGTTTAGAAAGCGTAGATTTGGACTAATAAGAAGCTACTATTTAAGTAAGGCTAGTAAAGACTACCGGGTGAAGCTATAATTATTAGCTATTAATATTAGTAAAATAAGTTAAGTGACGTTATAAGCGGTATTTAAGTATCGCTACGTCACTTAACTTACTAAGCGGTATTTAAGTATCGCTACGTTACTTAACTTACTAAACGGTATTTAGGTATCGCTACGTCACTTAACTTACTAAACGGTATTTAAGTGTCGTTACGTTACCTAACTTACTAAGCGGTATTTAAGTGTCGCTACGTTACTTAACTTTTTATTAGGGTTATTAGGGTTATTAGGGTTAGGGTTAGGGTTAGGGTTAGGGTTAGGGTTAGGGTTAGGGTTAGGGTTAGGGTTAGGGTTAGGGTTAGGGTTAGGGTTAGGGTTA
>JAKRGK010000038.1:0-48018 GCA_022392925.1 Ophiostoma tasmaniense
CCTAACCCTAACCCTAACCCTAACCCTAACCCTAACCCTAACCCTAACCCTAACCCTAACCCTAACCCTAACCCTAACCCTAACCCTAACCCTAACCCTAACCCTAATTACTTACCCTTACCCTACTACTTACCTTTACTTTAGCTAGCCTTTGTTTTCTTCGTCGTTACTTTGAAAATATATTTGACCTACAGCTGATTATGTGATTGTGTTGCGTTACTTATAATACCGATAAGTCTAGTAGTCTTTACTATCTACTTTTACGTAGAGATATACGTATATATAGCGCCGTATAAAATTTAATTATGTAAAATGTAGTATTATATACGTTTTAATTATATAAGATTTAATAACGTAGAAATAAAAGTACTTATACGATAACTCGAAGAATAAATACACTTTTTTTAATCTTATACGAATAAATACCACGTGTATTTTCTATTAGTAAGTTTAAGTATTAATCTTATAAAAGTCTTAATCCTACGCTTTATATTAGACCGTTTTCTTTTGCTTACCGTTACTAATATAAAACGTAGGCCGATAAGTATATGTCTTATAAAAATCTTAATCCTACGCTTTATATTAAACCGCCTTTTTTTGTTTACCGTTAGCCGATAAGTATATAAGATTTAACAACGTAGAAATAAAAGTACTTGTACGACAACTCGAAGAACAAATACACTCCTTTTAATCTTATACGAATAAATACTACGTGTATTTTCTATTAGTAAGTTTAAGTATTAATCTTATAAAAGTCTTAATCCTACGCTTTATATTAAACCGCTTTCTTTCTTTACCTGACGGTAAGTAAAGGAAGGCGGTCTAATATAAAGCGTGGGCCGATAAGTATGTGTCTTATAAAAGTCTTAATCTTACGCTTTATATTAGACCGCTTTCTTTCCTCACTTGACGGTGAGTAAAGGAAGGCGGTTTAATGTGGAACGTGGGCCGACAAATATATGTCTTATGTAAATAGAAAATAACTCGTTTTAATCTTATAAGAACGAGTACTATATGTATTTTCTATAAATAAGTCTAAGTGTTAATTTTATATCTAAGTCATGCCTATGTTTTATATTATCCCGCCTCGCTTTAGTCACCGATTGAGTAAAGCAAGGCGGGATAATATAAAGCATAAGCTAGCCGAATAGCTGAAGTATTAATTTTATGAGAATAAACCGTCAAAATTTTATAAAAATAAAAAGTCTTAATCCTATAAAAGTAAAGTAGTCTAACTTTTAATCTTATAAAATCGAGTCTTAATGTTATAAAAATAAATAGTCTCTGTCTTAAATAAAGTCTTAATCTTATAAAAATAAAAAGTATTATTTTATAGAAATTAAGTCTTAATGTTATAAGAATAAAAAGTTTCTAAAAGTTTTTATCTTAAATAAAGTCTTAATCTTATAAGAATAAAAGGTATTATTTTACAGACAGTTTTAATCTTATAAGTATTAGGCTTTTACTCTTAAGAAATCAAGTCTTAATGTTATAAAAATAAAAAGTCTCTATCTTAAATGAAGTCTTAATCTTATAAGTATTAGGTATTATCTTACAGAACGTCTTAATCTTATAAAATTAAAGGCTTTTACTCTTAAGAAATTAAGTCTTAATGTTATAAGAATAAAAAGTCTTTGTCTTAAATAAAGTCTTAATCTTATAAGAATAAAAGATATTATTTTATAGAACGTCTTAATCTTATAAGTATTAGGCTCTTACTTTTAAGAAATCAAGTTTTAATCCTATAAAAATAAAAAGTTTCTGTCTTAAATGAAGTTTTAATCTTATAAGAATAAAGTCTATATAAAGTCTTAATCTTATAAGAATAAAGGTTCTTTATTTTATATAAAGATTTAATCTTATAAGAATAAAGATTCTTTTTCTTAAATGAAGTCTTAATCTTCTAAGAATAAAAAGTCTTCATCTTAAGAAATAAAGTCTTAATCTTATAAGAATAAAGAAGCTGTAGGTTATAAGGAGTTTTAATCTTATAAAAATAAAGTTTAGGTTTAATCTTATACGATTAAGACTCTCAATCTTATAAAAACGAGTCTTAGTCATATAAGAAGGCAGAGTCTTAATCTTATAAGAGGGTAGAGTCTTAGTCTTATAAGAATAAAGTATAAGTTTAATCCTATAAGATTAAGACTTTTTATTCTTATAAGATATACATTAGTATATAAGTCGACTTTAATTTTACAAAAACATATAGTTATTTACGGCGTATAAAGAATCTACGATAAAAAAGTCGAAGAAACTTTACGTTAAATTTAATAAACTAATAAACTAGCTTATTTTTTCTACTTTTTCGTAGCTCTACCTTACACTTTAGTCGGCAGTACGACAACAGCTTCGGACGAATTACTTAACGTAAGCTAAGCTTCCGCCGCTATTCTAGCAGTAGTACGCGTTAGTCGCCGGGTTACGGGCGAAATAACGACTAAAAGAGGTAGAGGCGATTCGGCTAGAGTCTTAGTATAAGTTGTAGGCGATAAAAAACCCGAGCTAAAAGGTGTCGATAAAAGCGAGTTTATACTAGATATTAGTCCGGCCGAATAACTACTATCGTTACGTTTAGAAATAAGGTCGTCTAACGGTATAGCCCCGCTAGCTATATACGTAGCCGGCTTATAAAGCAGTATATATTATATAATAAAAAAAGATATGACAGCATCTTTATTTTTAACGTTAGACGTAAAGAAGTCTATAACTTTTACCGTCGATAGCGACGTAGGTCTATTATACCGATACTAAATACTAAAAAAATCACTAAATATAGAGTTAAATGTACTCGTAACGTTCCGTACTAAAACCTCGTTACTACCCGTCACTACTAACGTAATAGTCGTAAGACAAAAGCTAATCGACTTATACTGCTCGTCGTTAAAGTCTATTATAAAGCGCGGCCGGTATACGTTTTATACTATCCGGTTAAAATCTTGGCTTTAGTAAACTTTAATAGTCTCGTATACTAAAAAAAGACGGCTTTTACCTACGACGTTAGGCTGGCATTATATATTAGTAACGAGATACTAGGACTATTTCTTATAAGCAACGGCTTCTTACATATAGTAAAAAGAGTCTGTTGTTTTGATTATTACCTACGATATAAGTTTCGTCTACCTTAAGCGAACGAGCCGGCTAATTGACTAGTATAAAGTATGCGGGCTTTAGTTTAGCTAAAGAATAATACCGTAAAAATATACGTAGTAAAAGTTTAACCCGTAACTCGAAATAGAAAACGAAGTTATAAAAGCATCGACGGCTATAACTTTATTATTAAAACGTATTATAAAAATAATACGTTCGACGGTAGTATAAGAAGTATAAATACTTTTTATACTTAAGTTAAGCTCGGTTAATACTTATACCGTTATTTTATACAGTTAGTAGACATTTTGTCACTAAAATGTATACAACTTACTTTATAGTAAAGACTTGGTCGACTATAATAATAAACCGCTTTCGTTTCTTAAAAAGCTTAATAGCTATAGTAACTAACTAAACGAACGAAAGACTCGAACTATAAATATAGTTAAGCCGTTCTACTTTCCTAACGAGAGCTATACTACTTAAGCCGCCGCTCGATAAACGTTAGAAGAGCTAAAGAATTCCTCCTTTACCTTTTTTATATCGGAAAATACTAGCGTTAACGGTACCTAAAAACGTATTACCTTTACTCCGGCGAAATCTTGTTAATAACCTAGCGTACTTTAAGTCGAGGGACATAAGAGCGGCGCCGCGGTAGTGGGAGGCAATCCGTGTAGTTGCTTTACTAGCCTTATAGCTTATACTAGGCATTATTTCGGCCGAGACTATTACGGCTTCGGTATTATTATTAGGTATGGCGTCGGTGTTACTGTTATTATTTTGTGACGTGTCTATTGTATACTTATCGGCTTTATTTTGTAAGGATAAAGCTTCACTGATAGACATAAAGTCTTTGTCAGCTAATGATAGCACGCCGGTATAACGTAGGTCGATAGCCCGCGCTAAAGTCTTACGTATTATCGGGTTAAAACTAGAGACCGTACATATCTTCACTATATAAATAAGAATGTCCTAGCTAAGTATTACGACAAGGCCGGACGGAAAACGAAAAGGTATCGCCATACTTCGCCGAATTTAAATTAAAGACATAGTATCTTTAAAAATAGTTAATAAGAATCTAACGTCCTAAAAGGTACTATCGGCATAAAGAATAAACAAAAAAAGGTTCAACCGCTACTATTTCTTACGACTACTATTCAACCACTCGGTTTTGACAACATCTAAGGCCGGGAATTCCTTACACCGGTCTATCGAAAATAACTTACCGTACCGGCCTATAAAAGACATTAGGTTATAATCGTCCTAAATAAGCTTCTATAACTCTAAATAGTTAGTTAACGCCGGAAACATTAGTCTTATATTCCGTACAACGAGCGCCAATATACCCAGTACGTCTTTAACTATATTAAAAAACGGAGTCGCGGAAACGAATAGTATAGCATTAGCCTTTAGTATAGAAATAGCTTTCTATACGCGACTACTAAAGTTTCGAATACGCTAGCATTTATCGAGAATAATTAATATAAATCGGAAAGTACTAAGACCGGGCCGTTTAAATGCCGGGGATCCGTAGCGTAAAAAGGATTCGTCCGAATCTTCGTCGTCGTCGTTATATTCGCCGCCATCCTATTTATCGAAAGGCTCGGCTTCGGTAAGGCAACAATTAATAATATCCCCGTAACTATCTTAACATAACGCGGGCGCCCGGCTAGCTTTAGTCTAAATAAATTCCCGTGATATAAATGTATCGTAGGACGTCAAAATAATCGTTTTAGTAACCTATACTTATTAGCTATAATCTTGAGCGACCGGCTTAAGTAGCCTATCCGAAGGTATGTTTAATCTTATAAGACTCAATAGTTGTCTAAATAGTTACTTTTAATCTTATAGGATTTATTAGTTGTCTAAGTAGTTGCTCTTAATCTTATAGGATTTAATAGTTATTTGACCGTTTAATTTTATAAGATTAAGCTTAAGTTTTAGATAGCCGTTTAATCTTATAGGATTATTTAGCGTTATTTTATTTACAGCTATATCTTAATAGACAGACTTTTAATTTTATAAGACTCGCTAGAAGACAATAATCCTATAGGATTAATATAGACAACAATCCTATAGGATTAAATATGCCTAAAGACTTACGGTAGGAAAGTTACGCTTACTATCGGAATACTGGCCGACGAGATCGGAAAACTAGGCCGGGGTAATAATAACGTTACGAAATAAGCGATTTTTTAGGTCGTTATATACGGTAGAAGTGTTATAGTATATAACTAATATAAAGTCGGGTAGAAAAACTTGCCGTAGTTTTTTATATATTTAAACTATGACAAACGTTAGTATAACTAATAAATATAGCCGAAATAAATTAGGCGGGGTCGTCGTCGCTTTACGGGCTAGCGCGTATAGTATAAGACTAAACGTTACTATTTTTTTACTATTAGTCTCGTTACTAAAAAGCCCGGCATTAAGAAAACAGGTTAGTCGGGACAATAGCGTACTAATATTTATTATTATTGTTAGATAAAAATATAAATATTTAAACTACGAGACTAACTTTAAACTTAATAAACGCGGAAACGTATGTCTTACGGCGTAAGCTTATTAAATAAAGTTGTAGTCTAAAAGTCTATAGACGGTGTTAGCCTTAGTCTTTTAATGTATGTTTCAATTGGCTTATAGTATAATAGCGTTTTATTTATTAATCGTAGAATTCTTTGTACGTTATTACGAGCTGCTTTAATAAACCTATCCGTTAGTAGACCGTTTGCCGCGCTACCGGTTGCCGTACGAACTATAGCTCTAGTATCGAAGTCGTTAAAGAATCTCCTACCGAGTATAAACGTTACCGCCGTTATTTCGTTCGACGGGGTAAAAAATTACGGCCGCGTATATAAACGGCAAACTTCGAGAAACAGATTTATAGTTACGATATCGAAAGGCGGGCGGTTTTTATATATATGACTTTTTTTATATGAAGTCTTTTCTACGCTTAAATTCGTAGTTCGATTAGACCGTATAAGATTTAGTATAGCTAGCTATTCTTTTTTTAAAAAACGTAAGTAGGTAATATTAATACTATTACTAGTAATTAAACTTACTAACGCCGGGTTAATACTTTTATCTATATTATTCGCTAGTTAGTCTACAAGTACCCGGAAAAAGTTTCTCGTATAAAGGTATAGGTCTAGCCTATCGGTATTTTCGGCGGGTAGTATTTATACGTCTAAAACGGATCGTATTATCGGGTATATAACGGCTACGTTTACGCGCCTAAGCTTTAAAATATTTAACCGTTTTCTTTTCTAAACGAACGACCGGAATACGACATACGCGCGAACCCAATTATCTACTATATATTCGAGGATTTAGATATTATAAAAGTCGTCGGTATTTATCTTACTAGTCTTTTTACTAATAAACTAACTATTATTTATTCCGTCCGTTATTAACCGGAGATAAAAATACGCCGCAGTAAGTAGTATAAAACCGACATAAATATTTTATATTATTTCCCTTTTAATTCCCGCGTCTTTATTATACACAATCGTTACTATATAGTCTAAGCTTATTTTTATCTATTAACTTACTACCGGTTGCCCTAAAAATACCGCTAAACTTAATAGAAAGCCCGATATACTCGGCATATATTTACTATAATTAAAGTCCGTCGAAGCTAAACTTACGAAATTACGAAACATATCGGCGGCTACTTAGTTAATATAGATTCTAGCTATAGCACATAGTACATACCATCCGTATCTAAAAACCATGTGAAATCGTATGTCCGTTAGAATCCTAGATAACCTACGAGAATAAAGTACCCTTCAAAAGAAGTATAATTATTAACACATCGTATGTTCGGACCTAAAGTTAACTAAGAAACGTCGAAGTATAACTTATTATCGCCGACAAAAAAAAAGTCAATCACTAAGCGCGCCTAAAGTAATAAAAGTACGCGGGCTATAGTAGATAAATTATAATAAAGGATAGATTCGAAATTTAAGGTATATTGCTATATTAAAAAGTCGCGTTTTTTAAACGGCATCGTATTAGACTATATTAAATTTTAATATAATATTAAAATACCGTAGTATACTTATTAAAATAGTTTACGGTAAGAAAAAAAAAATTATAATATAAGGAAATATAAGAAAAAGTTAGATCTCGAGTAGACATAAGCATAACTAGTATTTATACCCGTATAAAAGCCGTAAAACCGCGTTAGTATAACCTATAATATATATATTCCAATAAACATAAAGCTATAATAATTATAAAGTAAAATCGTAATAAATATTAATATCAACTTATCTCGACTTAAATCAAATACATAAATCGATTTAGTCATACTTACATTTGATTCGCTAGCCTTAACTTCATTAATCTACGCTTTACTTATAACGGCTTAAAGTAGAACATATCCCGAGTAGACCCATTTCCCCGGATTTTTAATTTTGCTTATATATTTAACAATTATAATAAGCGTAACGAATAATTACTTCTATTCTTTTTTTTTATATAGTATATATTAATTATTAAAATATAAATATATTATTATTTCAACTAAGTATATAATTTATTTAAAATTTATATTAATTTAATTTAAGGTATATTAAGTGTAAAGTTAATAGTCTAAATAATTAAAAGAAGCAAAATAATTTAATTTCGAAGTATTCCATTATTTCATTTAATAGCTTATTTTAATTCCGGGTTATTTATTTATAATATAATTAGTTAACCGCTACTATAAAAACGGCTAATATAATCCTTAATAGACGCATTCATTTGACAGCTATAACTTAAACTACCTCTAATCTAACCGCCCAAAACCCGTTAGAACTAAAGCATCGACTTCAACTTCTTTAATAAACCGGCGTTGCCCCCGAGTAAACAGCCTTTACTTCTACCGTAGAAGAATAATACTACTATCTAGTTTCTCAAGACTCTCGTTTTACCGTTGCCGTTGCCTCGGCGAAATACAAACTAAGTAGTACAATAACCGTTAGAACTAAAACATCGACTTTAGCTTCTTTAATAAACCGGCGTTACCCCCGAGTAAGTAGCTTTTACTTCTACCGTAAAAAAATAATACTACTATTTAGTCTTTTAAAACTATTACTTTACCGCGCTTCTACCTCGGCGAAATATAAACTAAGTAGTAAAACAACCGTTAGAACTAAAACATTAACTTTAGCTTCTTTAATTAACCGGCGTTACCCCCGAATAAGTAGCTTTTATTTCTATCGTAGAAAAGTAGTACTATTATTTAGTTTCTTAAGACTTTTATTTTACCGCGGCCGCTGTGTTTTAAGCTAGCTAAGTAGTTTAGTTACGCCTATAAAATTAAAAAGTAGAAGTAATAGACGGGTTAGCTATATAAAAAGAAACTATATATATAAGTTTAGATATAAGTTTAGTTACGCCTATAAGATTAAAAAGTAAAAGTAATAAACGGGTAGCTTTAAAAAAAAAATTAATATATATAAGTCTAGTTACGTCTATAAGATTAAAAAGTAGAAGTAATAAACGGGTAGCTTTATAAGAAAAATTAATATATATAAGTTTAGTTACGTTTATAAAATTAAATAATAGAAGCAATTATTAAAAGATATAAAATAAATTCGAGACTAAAATACAAACGAAATCATAGTTTTTATACGAAATAAAACTAAATAAGACTCGTAATAAAAATATAGTTAAACAGCGGAAAATCCGCCGATAGGTTACTCGTAAAGTAGTCCGAGGTTTCTTCTAGCTCGGTATTATCTAACGAAAAACTAAACTCGGTAAAAGAAATAAACGGGCTATTCGTAAGGTAGTCCGAGGTTTTTTCTAGCTCGGTACTATCTAACGAAGAACTAGACTCGGTAGAAGTAATAGACGGGCTACTCGTAAAGTAGTCCGAGGTTTCTTCTAGCTCGGTACTATCTAACGAGGAACTAGACTCGGTAGAAGAAGCAAACGGGCTACTCGTAAGGTAGTCCGAGGTTTCTTTTAGCTCGGTACTATTTAACGAGGAACTAAACTCGGCAAAAGTAGTAAACGGGCTACTCGTAAGGTAGTCCGAAGTTTTTTTTAGCTCGGTACTATTTAACGAGGAATTAAACTCGGTAGAAGTAATAAACGGGCTACTCGTAAAGTGATTTAAAGGAGTATTACTACCGTATATTAATTTACTAAACTTATTTACTAATATAAGCGCGGTAAGTATAAGTAATATAACTTAATTAAGCTTTATGTTATTCGGTAATAAGTCTTAGTCTATCGATATAATCTTCGGCGTTAATACCGACACAATAGTAGGCGTATTACTAGTCGAATACGACGTTAATAACGACGTAGCTTTATTTTATGTCAAATTATAAAAACTACTAGCTTCTCGCTATAAGAAACTAAAGACATCGTACGCCGAATTAAAAAGCGACGATATTTCTACTACCTTAGCTTTATCCGTATTTATAATTAACGCCGCGATCGAAGTCAAGTACGATCTAAGTTTTTTATATACGTCATTTTAGAAGTCGTTAATATTTTTCGGTCTAATAATTTCTTATTTTATTTTGTTTGCCGGCTGCTATTAGTACGACCGAATAATATCGTAGGTAATTAATAGACGACTTTTCCCGGTAATAACATTAAAAAAAAACAGACTCGACATTAGTTGTAATACCTACTTACTCGAAAGTATATTTTCTTACACTTCGTAAAACGAAGTAGCCGTTTTAATAATCGTTTATATAACTACTTTCGTTTAACCGAAGCGGATAATTCTTCCTATCGACTGGTGTATAATATTCGGACTTTAAGAGAACTATAGTAATATACCGTTATAACAGCTGTAGTAAAGATTTAAACTAAAAGAAGATATAGAATAAAATATAACAAACGTATAAACATATTTATATAAATTATTAAACCGTTAGATAGCTACTATACGTTTTACTAGTCTATACGAGGTACGCACCGACTTAATAGATAAACTTAGTTCGGTAAAAAGTTGTACGACGATTTTAATTAGTTAGCTTTTATAATAGACAATATAGATAAAAACACGTACTTTACTGCAAACATTTGGTCAACTATAACTAAGAAGCGGCGCCGCTCCCCGTATAACTTAATAGTAATAAAAACCAACTACGTAAATAAAAAGCTACTACGGACAACAAAAAAAATACGTTCTAGTCGTCTAATAAGTATTAGTTGCCCTATCCCATTACTATAAATCCGTTTATACAGCTATAAAATACCACTACTACTATCCTCGTACCGAATAGCCGTAGCGTCATATATACCCAAGAATGTTTTTTTTTATTGGCACCGTAGTAGTAGAACGGCGTAGTTTAAATTAAAAGAAACAAACGTAAAGCCGCGATAATTAATAGTAAAACGAATAGCCGTAACCCCGTTAATATCGTTTTTCGTAAGCTTACTTACAGACATAAACTCCGCTATAACTATACGAGTCTTAAAGTCATTACCCGAAATATACTCGTCATTAGACTCGTCCGACGCGCCGGTACTAGCTTCGCTATCACTATCGTTAAAGTTAGCAGTAGTAGTATAATTAACTTACGTTTTTATACGACTCGACCGACGCGTAGCTTATGCTTTAGAATAGTCGACGGTATTAACGGATATACTATATATACCGGACGAATGTACTCCTACTACAAGTAGCTTTTACTCTTCGATTTTAGAATTAGCCGTAGAAATAACCTCCGAAAGTATCATCTAAGACTTTTTACATCGAGACAGGAATAACGAATACCGTATATTAATAATTATCCGTAGTACCTTACGTATACTCGGATTCGGGTTCTATACAATACAAAAACGGATATAATACGACGGGATATTATAGCCGGGTATAACATAAACGCTAGTAAGGAAAAAAATAAGCGTATATAAACTACGGCGTATCTAAAACATTCTTAATATATGCCGTAATATAATAAAAACGAAATTTACAGACTATCTTAATTTATCCGTTTATACTAATAGTAAATTTAAATTAAGTCGCTATAGTAACGAACGGTTACCGCGTTATTACTTATCTTTAATAATACCGAGTCCGGGGTAAGCCGTATATCGGTCGTCCGAAAATAAATAACCGAACCCGTTAACCGGCTTTATAAAGTTAAAGGTATCCGATATAATTTGATTAATATCTACTAGGTTAATCGGAGCTTTAAAGTCGAGCTAAGTATAATAAGCAACTAACGTAAAAATATTAGACACATCTTAAATAATATTTAAAAACGGGGTAGCGGATATAAACAATAGACGCGTCTTAGAAAACTTACTCACAGTAACAAACGCCCGACTCCGTTTGTTCTTAATTTTCTACGATTCGTCTAATATAATTATATTAAACCGGAGAGACTTTAAAAACGGCTTTTTAAAAATACCGACTATAAGTAGTATTCCGTTTTATTTATCGTTTTCGTTATTAAACGTAGTAACGCGGCTAGTCTAGTTAAATTCGCGCGTAGTAAAAGTATTATAAAACGTTAAAATAATAGTACGATAGGTTTAGTTATATTAGCTTTAGTTTAATATATTTAATCTTATAGGATTTTTCTAAGGCTTTATTTTTATAGGATTTAATATATACTAATATATAGTCTTATAAAATTTAATATATACTAATATATAGTTTTATAAAATTAATATATATATACCTAAGGTATATTAAGTTTAAACGAAGCTAGGTTCTTAATTAGTTTAAAAAACGTCCCCGGAGTAAGGATAGATTATCGTAAAAAGCTATCGTTCCCACTAATTGTTTCTATTACACCGTAGTAAACGACTACGGTGAAGTTAGTAAAAAGGATTTTCCGTAACTCGTAATAAGTCTAAAAAACGATAGCTACCGGCACTATTACTAGATAAAGATAAAATAAAGACCTACGATTTAATATATAGCTTACGAAGGCGGCTAATATAAAAGCGTACGTAGTAGTTTTACCCGTTCCCGTCTCGTTCGCCAAAAGATAAAAGAAAAGAAACGTTTCGAGTCGACGGACGACTATACCGGCGTCTAAGCTATTAACGAAATATAAATGACAGAAATAAAATAACTAACCTTACACCTAGTACGGCTTAAAGTTAAACGCTAGTACGCTAGCAATCGAACCGTATATATCGGGCATTATAAATATATAAGTCTAATCCGGCGAAGGCGTTACACGCAAAATAGCAGCGTATTCCGACAACTCTAAATAGTTAAAACTACTCTCGTTAAGTAGTCGGACTATTAACCGAGTAAGTTTAGTTTAAAAGTCGACTAATTCCTTAACTAATAAATTCTCGGCCACCTCGTTAATAACACCGTAAACTATATTTTATACATCGACTAACGAAAATAATCTATTTTAAATTGTTTTAGTTAAAATACGATTGTTATTACTTACTTCTACGTATAAAAGCTTAGATAAATAATCGTATAATATATTAAACAGCTTAAAAATTGTTACATTAAAAGGAAGATAGTTTTACTAGCCTAAACGCCGTTTATATATCTTAAAGTACTATGATAGGTTTATTATCCGGTTAATACGTATTAATTTTAACGTCGTAAGCCTAATTTATTTATTTACTTTAATAATACGTCTAAACCCTACGCCTTCGGTAAACAAGTTAGTCTACCGATTTTTTATAATAAACGAGATAAGTAAGTAATCGATTTAAATATTAGGATTTCTTCGTATCCGTTTAATTATACCTTTAAATACTTTTTTAGTTCTTACGTTACGGTTAATAACATTTACGGTAGTTTCTAATAGAATACTATTAGTATCTTCTAAAACTCGAAGTAAAGGATAAATTATAGGTACGTTTACCCGCCGCGTACGCGGGTTTACGTACTTTTTAATACGTCTTTAGTAAAATATACGGAACGCTAGGTAGGTTTTCACCTAGTTATTTACGATAAAACCGAAGATATAAAAACTATAAACGTCGTTGATATTAGTTTTATTACTACGTTCCCTCGAAAACTATATAGACCTACTGCTATTAGTTATCTTAACTAAATACGTAAAAAATACCGTAACTAAAGTAAAGCCGACATATAAACGAGAATCGCTACTAACTTTTTAAACATTAACGTTTGTAACAATAGTCTTCGTAGGATCGGCGTTAGTATCGAGCTACTTCGCGACGGATAAATACGTAGCGAGGATTTTTAGTGTACCGAGAAAGTTAAATATATTAACTATAGTACGGTTATTATTAAAACCATCGTATACGAGAACTATATAATGCTAAAATATATCTATACTTTTATATATTAGGTTTTAATCCTATCGATTTAAAAACTAAATTTTATAAGATTAATATACCTTCGTTATCTAACCATAAAGTAAACTATATCGTCTTCGTAAAGCCTACGTAACCTTTAATAATTGTATTATTGTCAAAAGTCACATAAGTATTAAAAATACGTATATAATTACCGAAAAGGAACTTAATATAGTCGGTAAAATTCCCGAGCCGGCGGGGGTCGTCGGGTTAATAATTAAGGTTTAACTATAGACGTATAAATAGCGGCGAGTACCCGTTAATATCGGCTAAAAAGATGTTTATAAAGATGTTTTTAAATTTAACGCGAGAATCCGGGTCTTAACTATCGGTAGATAGTCGTTTCTTTTTCCGTAAAGCGCGGGGAAGTATCGTAGCTAAAATGTTAGACAAAAATACTAAAAAAGATAGCTTAATATACTTGTATCGTAGTATAAATTAGTAAAAAAATAAATATAAAAAGTAAGTAAGAAACGAGATACTTAAAAATAAAGGATTAAAAAAAATAAGTGAAAGAAATAGTTTATACATGTAAAAGAATATATAAACAAAAGCAACAGTCCTAAAATAAATACGACTTAAGCGGGACGTGATTTTACGGTAATATAAATTTTATCTTAAGTCGACAATATTAGTTAACTTTAATAAAATTTAAACGCGACGTAATTTTCAAGTAACATAAATTTTATTATAAGTCGAGTAACTATTTATAATATAAATTTAAAATAAATAAAACCTAGCTATTATTAAAAATATAATAATATAGAAATTACAAATCTACTATTACACTAGCCACGAAATTATTAAATAATATAATAACGATAGTATAACGCTTCTTAATTTTAGTCTCTAAAGTTTTATTATCGACTTTAGCTTCGATTTATCCGATAACTTCGTCTATAGCTTTTACTATAGGTTTATCTTCGACTATAGCTTCTTTTATACGTCTTACGGCCTTTTGTATAACATTAACTACATTCTTAACTATAGGCTCGACAGCCTTAACTATAGGCTCGATAACATCGACTATAAGCTCTCTAGCATCGACTATAAGCTCTTTAGCCTCGACTACAAGCTTTCTAGTATCGACTATAAGCTCGATAGTATCGACTATAAGCTCGATAACATCGACTGTAAGCTTTCTAGCCTTAACTACAAGCTCGATAACATCGACTATAGGCTCGATAGCATCGACTATAAGCTCGATAGCTTTAACTATAGGCTCGATAGCTTTAACTACCGGCGATAATATTAGCGATAATACTAGCGATAATACTAGCGACTAACGTAAAATAATAAAAGTAGAAACTTTAAGACTCGATACGAACGATACCGCCCGGCTACGAGGTTGCCTATTATTACTAATAGGTATAGCCGGTATACTACCGTTAATAAGCAAAGCCTTTAGTTTATTAGTCGTAGCTGTAACTAGCTTACTAGTATCTACCTAAATTTAATAAATTACTACAAAGATAGTATTAAACCCATTACAGATTTCTAAAACAGCATCTATATCTTAATAAGTAACCGTACTCGCGACATACGACAGAAACATTATAAATTAAACGTATTCGTTATCATCAAAGTTAGTAATAGCCGCCGGTATTACAATCTCTTAGCAGAAACGATTGAAAAGCTAGTACTAATACGACTTAATAATCTTATACGCTACTAATAACGCCGCATTACCCGTAATATGATTAAGGAGACTTATACTCGAGACTAGCTGCTACGCCTACTTACGGCATAGTATCGCTTTTTATATATAATAAAAAAACGCAGTAGTCCGTAAAACAACCTAATTGACTAGTAGTTTTTACCTAAAACGTATAATACGACTAGTTGCCTAATAAATCGTATTATACGACCAGCTTAACTATAAAACAATCCCGTCTATATAACAATTGTATAGATTTAGTCTATAAGACGACACCGATAAAAACGTTACGAATACGTCTATATCATCGAGAAAATTATTAAACCGCTCAATCGAAGCGACGCGCTCGTTAGGACGGTGCGAAGCGCGGATAAACTTTACTTTAAGCCTAATTTCTATTAATATCTAAATCGTAATCTTAACCCGTTAGTAACTAATTTAACTATATAAAGGGAATATATATTCTACTACAAACACTTAATTATATATAACAATAAACCGCCGCTTTATAGTATAGAAGCTAACCGTTAGGGAAATCAACTACGTAAAAATAAGACTAGTCTTTACAATAAAGAAGACTCGTTTATAACGGCCCGTAAAACGCCACTAACTATGTCCGGTATAATTCGTCTAATTAGCAAACTATATGATATTACTACCGCCCGCCTTTTAACGAATACTTTCTGCTTAACGAATACCTAAAAAGGTAGCTTTTTCCTTACCCTTGTTTTTATTCTTGCCTCGCCGGCTCCGAGACATAGACAATAAAAAAATATAGTTAAAGTCGACGTTTACTAGCATAACGCCGCGATAGTTAGTAGCAATAGCTATAACGTTAATACTATCCGCGTTGTTATTACCGTTGTTTTAGCCTCTTTTAATTTTAGACCGTAGGAGCTATATTTTACGATCGTTGTCGTCTATCTTATTATCGTCCGACTCGTTCGGGTCGATACTTAGTACGTAATCGTTATTAGTAGTATTATTTATATTATTATCGGAAGTATAATTAACGGTAGTTTTAGCCCGCTTCGACCGCCGAAGATTACTATCCGTTATAGCCGGCGACGTAGCCCGCTTCGAACCTAGAGAAATAGTAGGCGACGTAGCCCGCTTCGAACTTAAAGAAACAGTAAGCGACGTAGCCCGTTTCGAACTTAAAGAAGTAGTAGGCGACGCTACCGTTATAATAATACTACTACCGTTTCTACTACTTACGCCGCTAGCTTTAAGTTCGGTAAACTATAGCCGTAAAGTCTTAGTACGTATAAGCATCGACTAATAACGAATATCAATAACGGTAGTTAGTGTTTTACGCATCCGAGTATCTAAATACTATATAATATATAAACGGATTAAGTAAAAGGGAATATCTATACCGGGTGTTATAATAATACTAGACGGTAACATTATAGAAGTATATATACTCCGACGAAGTTATAGCAGCTTAAAAGTATCCTTTAATACCGTCGTAACAAAGTCGGGATTCTAACTATATAAGTCACTTATACTAAAGAAAAAGGTAGGATTCAACTACTAAAGTCGCCTTTAATCTTCGCTATACTATAGCCGCCGGACTTCGGTAAAACTAATATTCTACTACATACGTTCGTCGGAGTAAATAATACTATAGTCACCTACTATAGTATCCGGCGTCGTTTTTTCGTTAAATAACGTTTAAACGTTTTCGTTATTTTTTAGTACCGGAAAGTTTAGTCCCGTATAATTAGTAGTTAACGTAAAAATACTACGGATGTTTTTAACGGTATTTATAAACGAGGTAGCCGATACAAACAATAAACGTTCTTTAAAGATTAACTATATTAGGAATTTACTTCGGCTTTTCGGGTTCCGAATCCGCTGGTATTCGTTTAAGACAACGGTATCGAACGTAATTAGCTTAAGATGATTCGACTTAATTTTATTACTTTTAACCGTACGGTTATCGGCCGACTCGTCGTTTTTATCGTCGTCGATACTAACGGTTTCTTTAAACTACGTAGCCGACCGTTCGATTTATATAAACTCGCGTTATATAAAGGTATTATAACTCGTAAGGATAATAGTCGACGCTATTTACTTTATTATTAGTAATATTTAATTTTATAAATGTTATACTTTCGGTATTATAGGATTAAATATACCCTTTTATTATGTTTTTTTTAGTTAGATCTTAAATACCGTACGTGCTCGTTAAACTACGTAGGGTTAATAATGTTCTTTCGGAATTTCGTTTTTTTAAGCCCGGAAAAGTTCCCCTCGTATTTATAATAGACAATAATCTTAAAAAAGTTATTAAATATAAACCGTATTTCGAAAAAAGTCTATAATATAATAGTAGCTAGTACGATAATAAAGTACGGTTAATAAGTCGTCGCGCGTAAAAAAAATATCTTAGACAGCTTATATAAAGTAAAAAAGTACGTAATTGTTTTTCCGCTATTAGTTTTATTAGTTAAAAGACAAGTATTTAAAAAACGGTTTATTATCTTTAACGTACTTCCGCCGTTTAATATATTAGCATAGTTTAGAAATAAAAGAAAATGTATTTACTAATAACTTAATACGGCTTAAATAAAAACTATTTATTAATACCGCCGTCGCCGTTAAATACTTTAGTAGACTAATAATCGTCGGAAAACTATACATACGTTACGGCTATATACGTATCTATCGGCTAATACTCGGACGGTATCTCGTTAACTAAACGCGTTATAAAATAAATAGCCGCTTTATAACTTAAGATACCGCCGTCTTCTACTAAAAATACGGTAAACTCCCTAACGATACTAGTTAGTATAATATATATGTCTTAAGACTAACTAAAAATCGTCGCCGCTAATACTCGCGTTAACGATATTAATATAGTAGTATTAGAAACTACCTCGGCCGGTACGTAGATAAAGCTAGATAATAAATTACATAAATCTTTTAATATACCTAAAGTCGTCTAGTCTAAAGGCGGGTTCTTTACTATATTATTAGCAATACGATATTTATATATAGCTACCGAAAGATTCGTTATTAAGTTAGCTTTAAAGAAACTCAACGTTACTTTCTAAACACAGCGATAAGCTCGTAAAAATATATTATCGCTTCGGCTAATAATATCTTTGTTTTTTTTACGTGCCGTATAAATTAGCTTTAAGAATATTTAACTTACCGTATTATTTAGATCTTATAAGATATCGTTAAATATACGCGCTATTTCTAACTTATTCGACACGTTTTACGGGATGGCATTTTAATCGGCATACGCTAAAATGTTAGTAGTATTACGAGTAGTCCGAATAATAAAATAGACAGTAGTAACGCGGCGCCGCCGACGAGTAAGATTAATATTAATTTTACTACGACGTTTAAAAAACGTACGAAACGATAAATACGACCGGAGCTAGTCGTCGATAGTATACTCGAGAATACGAAAGTTATAGCTATTACTTACGTCGACGTCGGTATCGGTTTTTAGTATATACTAAAACGTACTAGTACTATTAATAGCTAGCTTTAAGCTAGTATAAGTAATATACAACATTATATACGATATATTAATAGTATTATTATTATTACTCGGGTTAATATTACTTTCGGTAATTACTAAAGTAAGATTGTCCGCGGCACTAGTCAATAAACCTTAAAAGTCGGCCCGTATCGTTAAATCCGCGAGTATCTTTAGAAAAAAGCTAAACGACGGTATATTTTAGGTCTTTACGATTTTAAAGTTACGGGATACTAAAGCACTATAAAAAAAAAAAATAAAACTAGCTATACGTTAATTACTATTGTAATAATAAAAAAAAAACATACCTTTAATATCGAGCTACGTCGTAAAGTAACAAACGTCTATAAACTTAACGTATCTATTAATAATAACATACTTTTTAAACGGGGGATAGGTATTTAACATACGAATATATTTGTCGAGCTTAAAGTTTTAGTAATGTTATAAATATTTATATCGTATATTTTTATCTCCGCTAGTATAAAAAAGATTTAGTTTTAACCGCGGCTACGGTTTTTTCTCGTACGAGTCGTTAGATTCGGGAAAGACTTTTAGCATCGACTTATACTCGAAAGTATTATGCGTATTAGTAGCTCCGTTTTTCGTTAATCGGGGAAGTATTATGATGTAAATAAGACGTGTAAATGTAGAAGAGTAGAAGAATAAAAAGTGAAAAGTAGAAGAATAAAAAGTAAGGAATAAAAGAATGAGAAGTAGAAGAGTAAAAGGTAAAGAATAAATAGTCAAGACAAAAAAGTAAGGAGTAAGGAGTAAAGAGTAAGGAATAAAAAGTAAAAACTTAAAAGTAAACGAAAAAGTAAATAAAATATCAAAAAGATAAATAATAACACGACAGCTACTACAAGTAAATTAATACAGTAACAAACATAACAAATAACTATAAGGCTATTTAAATATAAATATAATATAAGATCAACTAACATAATACTAACATCTTAAAAAAACTATCCGGAAACGGTCATAGTCGACTAGTATTCTATATATTTAATTAATATAAAATAAAGAAATCAAACTATTAATATAAAAAGCAATTAAACTATAATACTTTATAAGACCTTCTTAAAAAAAGTATAATTTACATAATCCTTATCACTAAAAATAACAAATATAACATCATCTTACTAATATTCGTTTCGGCGTTTATAGTCTAAGTTTTTTAATAAAACTTCGCGTTAATAAAATATAATATCTATAAAAAAATTACGGTATATACTATACCTAAACGTACTTAATACGAGACGTATATAACTATAGGCAGCTATTATACGCAACGTTAGTCGTATTTTATTTTTAACCCGATCGCGAACTTTCTTAAGTCGGATTAACGTATACGTACTAGTTAGATTAGTATTACCCGCTTAAGTCGTACGCGTCTAAAATATAAGTTTAGTATTTAAATTCCGCGGAGTATAAATAGACATAACACTAATAACCGGCGGCGAAGCCGGTACGTCGTTTAGCTATAGTATAACATATAACTTAGTATTGTTTTCTTTTAAAACCGTTATAACGGGAAAGTATAAACCTTTAGTATCTATAATAAAATACTACGAAGCTATAATAGATATGTTTAACGAGGACCGATAAAATAGCGTTTTTTTTTAAGCTATAACACCTAATATTTAACTACTACTCGGTACCGTTTCGTTTATAAAGCTTATAACAAAAAGCGGCGCGGCGTTACGGAAAAAAAGTAACTCGAAAGCCGCCGTAATTATATCTATATTAACGAGTCGAATAGCCGTAGCAAGGAAGTAAAGATAGTTTTTCGACGCTTTTAAGAGTATACTTAAAGTAACCTTTTCGTAAATACGCGTAGCGTCTATAATAGTATGTCTTTAGAAATTACGCTCGGCTAGATAAGTTAGTAGGTTATTAGCTATATTAGTTGTAATAAGTTTAGTATTTATTTTAATTGTCGGAAAATATTTAGAAAAAAGATAGATTTAAAATATAAGATATAGATTAAAATAAAAAATATAGATTTAAAAAAAAAAAGGTAGAGATTGAAAGATAAAAAAAAAAAGAAAGAACGAAATCTCTTAGTATTTATATTCGAGTAGTTTTTTATGTACGTATTAACTATTACCGAAAGCGGCCGAAAGAAAACTATAACGGCATAGGTTTAATCTTATAAGAATAAGACGTAGAAGATTTAATATATGCAGCTAGAATAATACTAAAGGTATAGGTTTAATCTTATAAGAATAAGTAGTAGTAGTATAGATTTAATCTTATAAAAATAAATAGTAACCGCACAAGTTTAATCTTATAAAAATAAGACGTAAAAACTAAACATATACAACTAAATCATAAAACAAATAGTAGTATACGTAAAAGTATAATTTATTGTAATAAACATAAATACGGCAAAAATAAAAACGAAAGTAGTTAAAGTAATAATATATATCTTAGTATAACTAAAGCTACTATTTTTAGTCTATAAATGCGTATATAAACTAAGCAAACTACCTTTTCGCCGAGCATTAACTACTTTTTTGTCTCGATATTAATCTATATCCGCGGCTATCGTTTAAAATATAAATAAGCTACTTTTTACCTAACGGATAGTAATCTAACTAAATAGTAACCGTAGATATATTAGCTTCGGACGGTTTAACGTTATATAAAAAGATAGTACTTAACTTACGCGGATATCGATAACAAGTATTACATACTACACCCCGTTAGGCGTTTATACTTAACGTTTAGTTAAGTAAATAGGCGCTACGCCGTTTAATAGTTATTTATAACTAGTACGACTTAGCTACGCTCGTATCGTCGTATACTACTTACTAAAGTAGACATAATTTAAAGCTATAACAACAACGTAGCTTAGTATTTAACTAGTGCGTAAAAACGGCGCGACGTTATTACGATACGCCGCGTATCTACTTAACGGCGTAGTAATGCTATACTATAATAAAATACAACGTACTTCGGTAATAAACTACGTCGGTAAAGTATCGTTTAATAGTTTTTACGTAAATCTCCGTATAAATATAGCCGGCCTAAGTTCGAGGCGCTTACGACTTTTAGTAGTAAGATTATAAAAGTATTTCGAGAATACTAGTTTACCGCGCGGGCTTATAATCGCTATGTCTTACGGCACGGGACTTCCGCCGTCTTTAGCTAAAATACGTCTTAGTTGTTTTTTTTTTCCGCGGAACTCGATAAAGTCTTCGCGGTATAGTCTAGTAGCGTATAGTAGCGTATCGTACCGTAGTATATCGTTATAATTAAGGTCCGTTATTATTAGGTCTTGTCGCGGATGTTATTAAATAAAGTTAAGTTAAAGTTATAAATGAAAGTTAGATTAAGTAATATATTTATAGTAAGTAATATATAAATATATCTTTTACATATTAGTTTACTACCTAGTATAATCTATATAATAAACGAATAATAATTATATAATTACGTACGTAAATAAGATAGCCTAGATCGTATAATAAAATTTATACCGTATAATATAAAGTATACGAATACGGCTTACTTTAAATAATAAAGACATATATAAACTACTCGTTAATTTTATCCGTTAGGTTTACGTATAGCGGCGTTAATTCCTCCCCGCTAACTTTATTAATAATATTTTCCGATATTACGAAATCTTTAATTGATAGACTACTTATATAAACTTAGTTTAACGAAATACCGCGGTAAAGCTCGACAGCTTTTATCGGTAGTAATACGGTATACTTTAAAATAAAACATACGATGGATTTGTCTAGTGTAACAAAAATACGATATAAACCGGTATTTCTTTTGACGTTTTCTTCGAAGTCTTTATATAGTTTCGCTAAAACATTATTATTACTAATAAAATCAGCCGAAACGTTATTAGTTAAAACACTATTTTATCCTTCCCGTACCGTTTTATTAATCGTAAAAGATAAAAAAGGTAGTATATTAGTACCGTATACCTTATAAAAAATAAAATACGGCCGCTACCGGTAAACGCGGCGACTTTATACACGCCGACTTACTATACTAATCGTAGAAAAAAAAAGTATAAGTATAGCTAACTTAAGCTTTTTTAAAAATAGCGCTCCGCGAATTAGTTTTCTATCTTTGAGGAGTTTAACTACTTTAAGACAACGGCTTTCGTAAATATTAGCTAATATTATATGTTATTTAGAAATAAAGCTTATATTTTAGAAGCGAACGAGAAGTTCCGTAGCTACGGTTCGGCGTCGGTCGATAAAATTTTCTAATATAATAACGTTAGACTAATATACTAATAAGTTAAAGACGGGAATAAGTAAGGCCCGGCTTTTTATTACTTTTATACGTTAAAAACGTAAAACTGTTATAAACTTAGTATCTTTACTACCTACGAGTTCTTCGTACCCTTCGTTAGAAATAAGCCGAAGTAAAAAGTTAAACCGTGACGAGATAAATATATAAGTATAGAGAAATACAGTGACGCGGTCCGTAGACTCGAAGTTTAAAAAGTCGTTTATAACATAAAAACCGGGCGTATGTTTAAGTAAATCTTTAATAACTATTATATCGTTATTCGGTTCGTTAGTATTAATAGTTGTTTTATAATACTACGTGTCTAACTCGGTAGAAATTTAACAAACAGTAGGTTTTTTAGTATAGCTTCTCGTAAAAGCACGGACTAATTTCGTTTACATCGTAAGTAAACGTAACAGCTTACGCGGTTAAATTAAGTCGCGGCTTTCTTTTAGTCTATATACGACGACTTCTATTAATGCAACTGCCTTCTCGATAACATCGTCGAGAAAAAAATAGGTCAAAAGCTCGAACTACGTAAAAACGTCGATAGACTTAGTAAATTCATCGATAGAAACTATTATAACGTCGGTAGAATATAGTCTAGTTGTATATATAATAGGAAAAAAAGGAAATGTCGATAAAAAAGTAGAAAGAAAGGATTGAGGATCCTTTTAGACTTTGAACGATATATTTATAGAAGCAATAATATAGTCGTGCTTTCTTATCGTCGACGATAATTATAACATTATAGTCGTACCTTCTTATAACGTTAAACAACTAATTAAGAAGTTACGGAAATCGTGCCTTTTTGTTTTAACTTATAAGTAATTATTAGTATATTTAATCCTATAAGACCGGAACTAGTATATATTATAGTATTGTATCTGACATACGTGTATAGTATTACTATCTCTATAGACTAGTTTCGTTAGTACGACTTCCTAAAAGAACTACAATTAAACATAAAAAAGCATTAAGTAAATAGTTAGAGACTTTAGTATTATACCGACAATAGTAAACAATAGTAGTATATTTAATCCTATAAATACTAGCTTACTAAAATATATACTACAGCATTTAATCTTATAAGATTAAATATAAGCTGACAAACTATATGTATTTAAAGATAGGACTGTTTTTAATTATTAAATCGAGGTTAATTTTGATATCGAATTATATTTTTATAATTATATTAACTTATATATAGTCTAGTTTTATTGTCTAAAAGTTAGGTGTCGTTACGACACTTAACTAATATTAGGTGGCTTGGATAGTCGATATAATAGTTAGTATTTTTATTAGTTTACTACTACCATCGATAAAAAATATTAATTTTATAAGATTGACTATATATAAATTTTATAAGATTAAATAAATAATAATACCAGCGGCTATAAATATTAATTTTATATAACTAACTATATTTAAATCTTATAAAATTAAATAGTTAAAAGCTTAAGGCATAAGATAAAGTAAAATATTAATCTATAAGAATTAATTACATTACTCCTATAAGATTAAAATAAACAATTTATATTACGTATATAAACTTATTACGTAAAATATTACAAAGTAGTAGTATCTTCGTCTACCTTACCGGACCTTTTAATACGTAGCTCGATAGTTTAACTACGCTATCCGTTAATTATAGCTAGCTTTAAGTGAACGTTAAATAAGTCCGCGTTATTAAAAAAAAGACGGCCTAGCCGCGCGTTTTTAGCCGCCCGCTTACTCTACTAGTAGGTCGAAGTAAAGTCGGTAGGTTATATACTTATAAAATACTTAATATTACTAGTAGATAGCTTAAGACGTTTTCTTCGATAAGTTAACGTAATAACGGTCTTACGTTTAAAGGTATCGTTTTATACCGTTACGGGCTCCGTAGTAACTTTATCTTTAACTATAAACGAGCCAGCCGGTCTTTATATAGCTAGGTTTTATACAAACGCCGGCCCCGGCACCTAGCTAAAATCGTCGACGGCCTTACGGTACTATAATAGCGGTTTTAAAAGACTATAACGAAACGAAGTATAAGAGTACTCGGTCGTTTTATCCGGGAAATAGTCTCTTAAAAAGCTAGAAAACTCACCCCCTACCTACGTATTAAAAGCAACTACAATATCGTTACTAGACAAATTTCCCGCAGTATACCGGTTATACCGCCAGCTAATTTACATCGTCGGCAGCTATACAGCCGTAGCGGTAAGTATACCGTCGCGAGTCCTATTAAACTCCCGAGACACACAATTAAAGAGCAAATAACTAAGGTTCCGGCTAATATCTTCGGCATCGTCTTAGTTCTTAACCGGCTTAAACGGATACCGGAAAAAAGATAGGTTCTTATGTCCCAGTTCGATACGGATCTATCCCGTTTAAAACATAATAATCTACTACAGCTTCTCATTTAACGTCGTTAGTATACTTAAGATTAAAAGGCGCTTAATATACTAAACAAATACAGCCTAATTACGGAGTCTAAAAGTATCGTTAATAGACGGCTTTCTAAAAAAACAGCGAATATACTCTACGACTATTAGGCCATACTTTTATCCCGACGGCTAGTAAGTAACTTTTACTTTAATAACCTTAAGTTTATACGGTACTAGCTTTATAATAACGAGGTACTTTACGAAGGACTTTTATTTTTTACGATTATACTAGCCCGCGAGCGAATTATACCAATACATAGAGTTGTATATTTTGTTAACAATAGCTAAGATCTAGTAATTAGCGTAGTTAGTAACGCTTAATACGGGAATAACTAAGAAACGCTTCTTATTAGCTTAGTTAGCTTAATCTTATTTAATATTACCCGCGATACCGATCTAAAATTCGGTGCTAGTAGGAACCTATACTAAGTTAGTTATATCTTAGACAACAAGTAATATACCGGCTAAAATTATATCTCTAGTAAAATACTTTTTAGCTATAATAACGCCCTTTATATCGAACAAGTGACAAAAAAACTCGGCCGTTATCATACTATATAGATTATTATTATTAACAAACGCGGTACGCGGCTATAAACTAAAGAAATACTCACAAACTATCGTAATACTTCCGAATTCCCCGGTAACGCGGAAAAATACCGGGCGTTTAATAATAGTATTAAAGGCATATATATCGGGAAAGTCTCGGCGGAAAAAAAATTAACTAGTAGTAATACCGGCTAAACGTATCTTATTAAGCTACGTTTTAGTATAGTTATTTAACTTACGTTTCGACGTAGAAGATTTTCTTCGGTATATAGTTGAAGTAATTAAAAGATTATATTATAAAAGTAAAAGTAGTTATTAAAAGTACTAATAAAATTATAAGCAACGTAGGTACTATTATATATAAATATTTAAAATAAACTAGCTATTTATTATTGTATCGTAAATAACTAAAATAAAATACGTAAAAATAGAATATATAGTAATAAAATTCTAACGATATATAAAAAGTAAATACAATAAAATCTAATAATATAATAAAACGAAAATAAACACTAAATAAATAAAGGCATATTATTATATATAAATAAAACTAAATAATTATCAATAAAAGCACTTTATTATATATAAATAAACAAAATAAATATTAATAAAAGTATATTATTATATACGGATAAAATTAAATAATTATTAACAAAAGCACCTTATTATATATAAATAAGCAAAATAAATATTAATAAAAACACCTTATTATATATAAATAAACAAAATAAATATTAACAAAAACACCTTATTATATATAAATAAGCAAAATAAATATTAATAAAAGCACCTTATTATATATAAATAAACAAAATAAATATTAATAAAAGCACCTTATTATATATAAATAAACAAAATAAATATTAATAAAAACACTTTATTATATACGAAATACTAATATATTTACCGATACGAAAGTATAAAGTTAGATACTTTATAACAAAAACTATACTAAACCCCCGCCGTTTACAAATATCATTTATTTGCCTATATTTCAACTTATACTAGCCGACATTAACTTTAACAATCAATATAACCGATAACATCTAACCCCCGCCTACTACTACCGTTAAAAACACTAATGCCGGTAAAACCTAAAACTTTATAGCAAAATAACGAGCAGCCTATACTACTATAGTTAAAGCCCGTACCGAAGACACAACATAAACGCTAGATTAAACGGTAGCGTAGTTCGACGACGATACGGTAGCCCGGGTCCCCGTTACTACTCGCGATACTATTTCTTTATAAAATCACTCTAAGTCTCTCGATACCGTAACCGATAGTACAACACGCTAGTTTCGCACGGAATTAGTAGTTTTATAACGATACATATCTTACTACTAACTTTAAAGCTACTAAAATCTATATATTATTTGGCTATTCCGCAACACTACTAATTAAAGTCTCTTGTAAGAGTTACTATACGTACTTACGGCCGTCGTTAACTATTTCCGTAAACATTAGATTTAACTCGAGGCGACCGCCCGGCCCGTATACGTCGAAAAACTTAACGGAAGTCTTTTAAGTATATACGCCGGTATACTAGCAGCTAATTTACGGGCCGTTACCGGTTTATTTACTTAAGTTTATAGATATAAAAACGTTATACCTTATTAATACTATAAATAAAACTACCGCCGATATATACGTATAGATAAAAATAATAAGACTATCGCCCGCGTTATATAACTATTTTTTAAATGTATCTTTCTACTTAATTTAAATAAAAGCTATTATAGCAACTATTTTTTCCGTTAAAATACGGCAGTTTATTCGTACTATCCGAACCGCCGCGCCGAGCTAAGTACTTTCACCGATACTTTACTCGTATACCCGGAAATAAAGTCATCTTTAAAAACCCGTTAGTTAAACCCGGAAACTACGTTTACTATCGGTGCCGAAATAAACGTACGCCTCGTCCTCCTTTTTATATCTATTATAAAAAACAAACTATAGATTAATACGTACGAGCTTTTTAGCCGTAATCGTTCGTAAAAAGGCGTATCCGTATCGGGTAAATAACGGGATACTTATATATATAAAGCTAATTATTCTAACCTATAAGCTTTTAATTAATAAAGCTAAAGGATTTTTAATACTATAAAATTGACATATTAACGACGATAATAAAATTAAAATAATTTAGTATAAATTATCTATTTTATTTGAATTTATTAAATAAACGTATAGTTCTTATAGAATAACTTTAATATACGGCAATAGACGAGTCTATATCGGTTATACGGAATAAACTATACTATAAACTAACAAATATTAATCTTATAGGATTAACTATAATTTTATTCTTATAAAAGCTAAAAAGTTATTAATCGTATAAAATTAACTATAGTTTTATTCTTATAAAATTAAGAAAGCTATTAATCTTATAAGATTAAATATTACTAAAGCTATAACCGGACATAATAGCTAAAATAATATTAAAATAGATTTATTATTAAATAACACCGTAAAACAGCATTGTATTTAGATTAAAGATAAAGATTTCGTCTCTTATGTCGACTAATAAGTTGTTTTCTAAATAACTAATTCCTAGTAAAGTATTAAAAGAAAAACTTTCCTTATCTAGTAGATCATTAATCATCGTAGTTATAAAGATTTCGGCAGGATTCTTAGTAAAGTATTAAAAGAAAAACTCTCCCTATCTAGTAAATTATTAATTATCGTAGTTGTAAAAATTTCGGCAGGATTCCTAGTAAAGTATTGAAGGAAAAACTCTCTTTATCTAGTAGATTATTTATCATCGTCGGCTTCAACTATTCCGGTAGTACTAATACCTAAAAGTAGTTGATAAAATAAGTTTACTATCTAACAGACTATTAATTATAGCAGTCTTCCACTAACGGCTTAAAAAAAAATAATTTAATAGACGAAGATAACGATAGTAAAAATATATTAGTTCTAGATATTTAATACGTTTTTTATTTTTATTTTTATAAAGACTATAATCGATATTTATCTTATAACGAGGTAGTAATCTTACTCGAGGGTAACGCCGGTTTAGTAAAAAAACTAAAGTCGATGCTTTAGTTCTAACGGTTATTATATTACTTAGTTTATATATAAATTTCGTAAGTAGTATATCGGCCTCGCTAAACCTAACTCGCTTATTAGGTCGGACTTCGGCTTTAACCCGGCTTTATTTTAACTAGCGCTTTATATTTTTTTTTTATAAAAGCTATAAAGACCGGTAGGTAGCTTTTTAAATAGTCTTTTACGAAGGCAACGGTAGTTTTACGGATCTAAGCTTTAATGAAGGAAAGTTAGGAGCTAATTATAACGTATTAGTCCTTGCCTCAAACTATAGCTTAGTCGTTAGTTTTACTAGTAATGTTTTTAAGTAAGGTTTTATTAGTATAAATAATGATGTAGTTATTACGAAAGATACAAAGTCGCTACTAAGCCCGTTCAAATGCCGCGACTCGATCTTTTTAAAAAAAGCGGCTTCGTTATCAAGGTTTAAACGAGCCGCTATCTTTTATCGTTTCTAACTATTCCGGTAGTACTAATACTTAAAAGTAGTTAATAAAATAAGTTTACTGTCTAACAAACTATAATTATCGTAGTTTTTCCCGCGATAATTAATCCCGACATACCTACACGGACTTTTTATCCTAGTATATCTTGACAGATTCTATAAATACGGTTAGTAGTTAAATTATTAAAGCTACTAAAGTTTTAACTTACTAAACTCTTTGACCTAGTATATATTATTCATACAAGTCGTACGAGTTACAGTAAATTTCAAGACAGTAAAATCTAGTAACCGACTACGAAGCTACATTAACGGCTTCTTCAATTATCCTCGTAAATAACTCCGATATATTATTAATATTTAACTACGAGACACTTTTTTTTAAAAAGCTTATTACTACTAAAGTACTAAGATTAATAAAAGTAAGTTAGACTTTTTTCGAAACGGTAAATATTACTATATATAATGATTTTCTTTTAATACCGTTTCTTTTAAGGCATATAAAATAACGATCTACTTTGTTTTTTAATAAAAAACATCTTCTTATAATATTACAAGTAGAAAAGTAAGTCCCGTAAGTAAGTAATAATCGAAGCTTAGACTTACGCGTCGGTTATATAGTTAAGAAGTTAAAAATAATAACAAAAGAGAAAAAAAAGTCGACTAAAGGAAAAAAAAAGACATATTTATAGTTAAGAAAAAGCTATTAAAGTAGTCACCGAATCAATAGTCGGTAAGATATATCATAAGATAAAACTCGTATCGAATTATATAGAAGATTTAATAATAACAATAAACTAATTATAAATTAAATAAACTGTAATTACTAAGATTGTTAGATGAAAATCAACTATTAATTAATACCGATGCCGCATTAGTAACGACCGACAAATTATATAAAAAACTAAATCAGTAATTAGTTATAAAAACATTAAATTATTATTTATTAAATAGTAAAAATTAAATATATACTCCTTATATAGTTGAATTAAAATTCAGTAAATTATGTAATAAATAGTAATAAGTTGTATTAAGTAAGAATAAATTACTAAATATAAACGACGTATAGTTTTGAAATTAAACAAAAATTATCGTAAGAATTATTTAACACTTATAGGATTAAACATTAATAAGATACTACGACAAAAGTAAATTTCCCTACGTAAGCTAGAATTTTATATATTGTACTTAAAGTATATATATTATATAGTAAATATTGTACTATATATAGTAGACTATAACCGGTATACCTTTATGCATTTTAGACTTACACGCGTTCCCTAGGTTCGACGGCGGCCCGGGGATTTGACTTATAGTCTTAGTATCGCTACATATAATCTATTTTAAGCAGTTGATTCTCAATCACGTTAAAGTCGACACCCAACTACTAAATAACTAAGTACTTCCCACTAGATAATTACACACTTAGCAAGTTACCAAACGAATAATAAAAACAAATACGGTAACAACGGCTACGCCGTTTACGCAAAGCCCCTAACCCCGCTCCGGGGCTAAGTTTATAATCTAAAGTACGTAAGCGGTAATTCTGTAATATATACGTTAATCTTATAAGATTAAGTATAGTTAATCTTATAAGATTAATAGTTACCGATAACCTAACCCCGTTAGGCTAAGATCATAATTTAAAACCGGCAGTTATAACTCCTTATAGTATAAGCCTATTATAAGAATTATATAGGATTAAACAATTAAGCTAACTAAATCTATTCGAGTATATTAACTAACGATCGCCGAACGGAGACTACTTCGTATATAATATTATTTATTAATCTTATACGTCTTTTTACCTTTATATATTATAACAAAAAAAAATTATTTATTCTATAACCTATAGTATATAAATCGCGCAGCTTAAATACTAGTAAAAATAAGATATAAAAACTAGTCCTCGTCGTATTCGAAATTAGTAAATAACTACTTAAGTTCGTTATTAGTAATTTAAACTACAACCTCCGGCGACTTAACAAAGTCGTTAATTAAACTACGGCGAAACTAATTTAAGTCAAAACTACCGTTAAACAAAAAAATAGTAGCTTTCGTCGGTACTAACGCCGTGTTTTTAACGATAAGGCGGACTATAGTATGTTTTAGTTCTAGCAACCGGCGCTAAAAGATATAGTTAGAGTTAAAAAGTAAAAAAATATCGCCGTCTAGCTTACGGAAGCCGGCTTTATAGCGGATTATATCGGTTAAATTATTACTAGCTCTACCGACGGTATACTACTAACAACGAACAGCGCTATTTAAAGTCGGAGATATAAAAAGAAATATTCTTATACTTAAAGCCGAGTAAAAAACTATATACGGGCGCTAACGATAAACCCGAGTCTTCTACGCCTATAAACTCGATATTTCGGTAAAAAAGAGAAATTCTACGAGTATAGCCGATGTAATGTATTAGTTATTAGGTAATCCGCTAACAAGGTTCTTTTATTTCAAATAATCGACGACGTTTAGACAATAGCTACATTTAAGGTCCGATATAAAAACGTCTTACTTATATACTAAGTTAATATTTTAAAGGCGGATAGACAATTCGGTAAACGTAGATCGGTAGCGATTATCATATAATTTTAAAACGACAATACTCGACTAATACGACAAAAGCTTACATATAACGCGGGGTATTAATTAACCCCGGAGAAAGTTTTTATATTAAAAGTTCAACGCGGCCCTTAGTTTATTATTAACGTCGTCGGTCACCTTTCGAGCCGCTACCTCGATTATTAGCTAATAAAAGAACTTTACTCGAAAAAAACTAAAGAAATAACAACGAAGAAAATAAATGACGGGATTTCTAGTCACTAGCTAAAGCTAAGCGCCGACGAAATCAATAAAAAGAAGCGTAAACTTCTAGTAAAAAGCTAATAAAAGCCCGAGGATATTTTTTACCGAATAATTCCTTTTAGCCTAGTAAACGGTCGGCCTATTAAGGTTCCCTTTAGCCTAATAAGTAGTCGGCGTAACGGCGTACGATCTAATAATATACTAGGTAAAAAGCTTTTATTAAAAGCCGGGGAGTATCGTAGTATTATCTCCTTTAAAACGTTTAGTAACGATAATAGCTAACACTATAGCCTTATCGGTAGCGTCGTCGTTTTGCATTTAAAAAGAAAGACTCGACGAGGTCGTAGTAAAGTCGAGGTTAGTGATGTAATATTGTAGAAATTAAACTATAAAATTACTTTTTAAAAACAATAACAACATTATACTAGAAAAGACATAATTATACCTTCCAAATTAAATATACAGTAAACAAACAAACAACTAAGCATACCTTCTTAATATAACAGTTACGACCGATACAAAAAAAATATCCCCGTACCCCTAACAAACAATACAAAGTGGCAAGCATCGTCGTAATATATTATTAAAAATAGAAGGTATTATATATATATAAATATACGATACCGCGTACTATATAGTTTCGTAATATAGATAAACTATACTAAGACACAGCTTTTACAGCCGCATTTAATATATTAATTATATATACAATAATACATAAAGCCCGTACTCAGTAGTATATATTTAACAGTATTTACTTAAGTAAAGTATTAAACGGCATATAATACCCGTCGAGAACTACTAGTTAAATACCGTAGTAGTCGGCTATCGATATTATATAATTACTCGGCCGTATAATACGATATATTAATCTTATAAAGTTACGATTTTATTAATATTAATCCTATAAAGTTACATCTTATTATATATGTTAATCCTATAGGATCATATCTTATTACATATGTTAATCTTATAAGGTTATATCTTATTGTATATATTAATCTTATAAGGTTATATTTTATTACATATATTAATCTTATAAGACTTATTATTTTATTCTAATAGGATTATACATTTTATTCGATCTAATAAGATTAAACAGTCGTATAGCCTACGATTTTAGTCTTATAAAATTAAAAATAACTAATTATATTTCTAAACTAAATAAGTACTTAAGACGCCCCGTACTATACTAATACCGTGAAATATCGGGAAAACAAACATCGTAGTACTAACAAATATACTAACCTTTTAAGGTATAAAGTCGAGATATAAATATTAGAAATACGACTCGAAGAAAATTTAACCCGCTCGATAAGTCTTCGACGATATAGTTCATTACTAAAGAAGGTAGAAATAACGGAAAGTACGAGGTTAAACATTTGGTTGTTAACGAAGCGGCTCGTTTTCGTTTCTTTTGTCACCTAGTATACTGATGATTTTTATACTAACTTTTTAGAATAACGCGCCGGTTGTATAAGATAGCGATACGAACTTTAAAAATATATGCTATATTTCCTTATTGGAAAAAGATAAGATTATAAAACTCTATCGCTAAGTACTGGCCGCGCGAAGCTAATGTAGATATCGCTATCAAACTAGTACTTACTGCTATTAAATAATTAACCGTACCGTTAGACGCTTAATAAATATAAAATTCTTAAAAGTATAGTAATAACTAGTAAA
Source organism: Ophiostoma tasmaniense (assembly GCA_022392925.1). Lineage (NCBI taxonomy): Eukaryota > Fungi > Ascomycota > Sordariomycetes > Ophiostomatales > Ophiostomataceae > Ophiostoma > Ophiostoma tasmaniense. Next base: position 33,750 of record JAKRGK010000038.1, read on the forward strand.
TAGCTAAATTCCTAATAAGCTTAGGCCGCTAATAATAAAATATACGGAATATCTAGCCCGCGCGAAATCTATTATTATTAAAAGCTAGACTATACGTTTAAAATATCTTCTTTAATAAAGCCTATCTAACTTTAATTACGTCGTCTCGATTCCGATGACATAGGTTTCTTAAGATAAAAAACCGAGATCTTTAATATCGGCTTTAAAAGTACTAAATAATACACTACCGATGTTTTTTATAGTAACGTACTAGTTTAAGCCTTTTCTTAGTTTTCTAAACGGCGGTAAATAGCCGTTCTTAATTAGTAAAGTAATTTTCGAGGATATATTATACGACTTTATTCCTCGATAAAAATTCCACCTCTCCCTAACTTTATAACGGGGATCGCGATATTAAACTTAAGATAGTATATATTACGGTTAATATTACGCCTTTCATTACTTAAAAGATAAGCTTCGTTTATTTGTAAACGGGGATAGGTAGCTTTAAAGGCAGAAGGTTCCGTATAGTAAAAATAGTTTAGCATCGTTATCGATACGAAGTTTACCGAAACGTTACTCGTATAAATACTTAAAATCGATCTTATTAAAGATATTACTTTACCTAACTTAATCGACTAAATCGTTTAATAGTATACTAGTAATTATAGACGTGCTTAAATTTAAGCTTTAGCCTTCGTCGAAGACGCTTAAGAAATCGACAACTATAAAAAGATAAGTAAGACGGTTAATACGTACGCTTAGCTTACTCTATAGCCGCTTAACGGTTTATTTTCATATCGTAAGCTTTTTTTTAAACGTAAAGCTATTATAAAAAATTAAAGCTACCGGCATAAACTAAATCGTATCTTCGTTACAGTTATAACGGCTATATAGCCTAGCCGCCGATAGCCTCGTATCCGTAGGTTGATAAGTAATTGTTTTAAAAACGTGTATTTTCCTAACAGTACGGGATGTTTAAGTATACCACGCTATACGGCTAGATTACGTATCACATTACTTTTAAAGATACGGGCTAATATATGGCGTATACGCGGCTTATCGATAGTACGATTCTTAACAATAGGTATAAACTATAGGTTTAAGCTAAAAAACCGGCCGATTTCCGAAGTATAGTACCGAATTTAAATATACGCTAGTCGGGGTCGAGTAAGTCGTCTTCCTCGTAGTATTCGCCGCCGATATCGTTTTCGTATAATAGATACTTTCTTTACGACGGGTACGTCTCGATTTAGTTTACTTTACTAGGATTTTTAATATTTAGACTTTATATATATTTATTCCGGTAAAAACGATGCGTTATTTTAGTTAGTAGTCTAAGATACTATTGATTTTTACGCCAACTTTATAACGTAGCCCGTATATTTAATAGAAAGTATAAAAATGTATAAAAAAAAACCCGTATACTTGATAGAAAGTATAGAAATATATAAAAGGTCGTGTCGCGATTTACTAGAAAAAAGTCGGCGTAGTAATATTAAACCTTAACAATAACTTAAGTTCTAATAGTAGTAATGAAGAAATAAAAAGATAAAGACAACTAAAGAAAAAAGGAGCGAGGTATTTATAAACGGGTAGGAAGCAACACGTAATAACGAGGCAATCAGTGAAAAAGCAATAGACACGATACTAAGTTAAAGCTAAAAATAAAAGTAATAATAAAGTAAACTTAGATAAAGATATTATAACAAACAATAAGAAAAAATAAGTAGTCACATATCTAACGAAAGCAACTCGTTACTAAACATTAAACGGCAAGTAAGCATTGTATATCTAATGACTAGACAATTAACTATAAATATAAAAGTACTAATATAAAAAGCGATAGATACGACGGTGACTTAATAATGAAAAAAAAAGTAATTATAAAGTTAAAGTATCTAAAAAAACTATAACAAATAATAAAAAAAAACAAATAATTACGCATCTAACGAAAGCAACGCGTTACTAGATACTAGACGGTAAGTAAATATAGTAAGTAAACGTAAAAGTACTAATAAAAGCAATAGATACGATTTAACCTTAAGAAGACAGGTAATAACAAAGTAAATTTATAAAAAAATATTAAAGAAAAGTCAAGAATATATATAAAGAAATTTAAACAATTTTAAATTTAAATTGAATTTAATATTTAAAAATACGGTAGAAAAAGTAATAATATTTTTTAATGTTAAAATGTGTATAATATAAACATAGTATTAAATATAAAATAACAAATATAAATTCTTTATTAAACTACCTTTATACGATTAAATAGTTACGCCGTACTAAATTAATTAGATAGTTTTATAAGATTAAACTATAAATAGATACACTTTGTAAAGTTATAATAAGGGGTACGGTTATATAAACAACTAGCTATTTTAGTTTTTACGTGTTTTAAATATTTAAGGAATACCGGTAATAGCCGGGGTTATTTTTAGTACTATTCTTATAGGATTAAATATACTAGAGTCTTATAAGATTAAATAGTTACTAGTAACGCGACTTACCGTTAGTATAGACATTAGTTTTATAAGATTAAACATACTTAAATGAAATAAAACTTATTAGTACGACTCGCCGTTTACGCGAGGCTTAACCGTCCGGACCAAGTTTATAGTCTAAAGTATATAAGCAGTAATACTATAACGTAGAAAATATAGTAATGTTTAATTTTATAAGATTAATCTATATCTTTAATCTAGATCTTATAAGATTAAAAAGTCACATCACTAATGTTATTATAATACGCGGCTAGAAGTATAACTTTCATATTATAAAACAACACGTCTTTTTGTTATAATTAAGACATAAATATATAATAGTAGATAAACAATTTATTATAAAGCTAGAAATAACCCGTAAGACACGTAGGGATACTTAAACAATATTAGTATACTTTAATCCTCGACTAAAATAGAATTACACCTGCCCGACTCTTTTAGCTCATTACATTATAACGAATCTTAGGAACTCGACTCGTTACCGTCTTTTTCCACGGACTTATTATAAATAAAGTCGTAGATTATTATTTTCTTAAGTTTAAGGTAGTTAAAGACATTCTTACCCGTTAATATAAGTACCGCCGTAAACGGCAAAGACCGGTTCTTTAATATAAGGGATATAATAGAAACGGACAACGACGTTAGAACCCGGTATAGCTTTTAATATCGTTATATAAACGACTTTACGGCCGACTTTATCTATATTAGATTCGATATATCCGGAAGAAAAAATAACGAAAAGGTATCTTATACGGCGTTTACTAAAGAAAAATTACTTTCGGTATTATACTATGTTTTTCGTACGGTAGTATTAATAAACGGGGAAATAAACGGTAGGATACCCGGCCTAAAAGCCTAATATAATACTACTACGGGCCGCTAACGATAAAGTCTAAAGCTTTATACCTTCCGGCTTTTTATACCCGTAAGCTCGACAAAAAGTACTATAGTCGTAGACTTAAGCTTTTTACGTGTCTCGGAACTAAACAATAGCTTCTTACGGCGTAAAATTATCACAATATCCGGCTTATCGCTACTATAAACTCCGTCATTTAAACAGTCCCATATAGTAACAAACTCGATACTAAGTAGACGTAGTTATAACTAGACGCAAACAGTATTTCTTTACGTAATCCCTTTCTCTAGAACCGTTAAATTAATCTACCGGGCTATAATATCCTAGATGTCTCGCGGAAAAAATTAGTGAGTCGGTTTTTTTACCGTATATAGCCTAAAAGCTTTAGCGTACTTATCGTCGTCGTTATCTACGGCTATAATTACCGATTTTTCGACAACGAGCGTAATTAAAAACGTCTTTCGGTTATCTACAAATATATAACGGCGAAAAAAGTAGGCGGCGACGTCGTTTACGTTAGTAAACATCAAGTCGTATAAAAAGTTATATTCGATATTCGTCTTAAAAAACTCTTCGATACGGATACTAACGGTAGTATTAAAAAAACGAAAAATAGTCTTAATTATACGGGTTTACGACAACAGTAGTCGAAGAAATTTTCGGGATAAGAAAGTATCGGTCGTATCGCGTAAACGTTCTATAACATCTGCCACTTGTTAGTTAGTTTTTTCTATAATACGGTCGAAAGAATCTATATCTATACGGCGTCGTTTATTAGTCGTATTACTATCGCTACTACGGCTTAAGGTTATGATACTACTTTATTCTAATACTTCCTCTAAGATGTCTTAGCTGCCGGGAGTTATTAAAACGTCTAGTATTTATTCGTCTTTTTTAAAGACGGGGCTACTATACTCGTCGTCGTCGTCCCCCCTATTAGGCGTAGTCGGCATTATACGGATTAGTTACGGCTAAACAAAAAACAGCGATAAGATCTAAACATAAAGAAAAAAAACAAGCAACGAAATATTTTAAAACTATATAAAACGAATAGACGAAAGCCGCGCATCCTAATAAAACGGTTATACCTTCTAAAAGCAGCACGAAAATAAACAAGTGTTATCTAAGCCCTTAACAAATAATTGACGTTTTTTATTTTATGTTCGATCGTACTCTACGAGATTCGCACCTTTTACTTAAGAATAGCTAAATCTAAGGGCGGGACCGTTTTTTCTTAGATATAAATCGTAAGAATAGTAATTATATATACCGCCGAAAACGTATGTCGCTTTTAATATATAAAGCTCTAGCTTTAGACTACCTATTAGTATATAGCGATACTTATAGTAGAATTACTATATTAATTCTACGACTAAGTTATTAGTAAGACTATATCTATCTTATAAGTAAAAGTCTACGAAAGTAAATATAATTACGGAGTAAAGTGTCGTCGTAAAAAAAAATAGACAGATACCGCTAAAACGAGATTAAAATACACGGCGTAATTAAGCTATATATAGTAAATACTCGTATATTTAATTTTATAAAAGTCGAATTTTATAAGATTAAACAATAGCTATATATTTATTCGTATAAGATTAAAACCACCGAGTAAAAACTTTAATATGACATATTACCTAATTACTAACGTCTAAAACAAAAAATTACGAGGCTAGTAGGTGTCGCGGCGATACTTATTTCGATAATCTCGTACCTTTCTTCGGGTTATTTATTTCCTATCTTATATATAGTGTTATATATTACTATCGTTATAATATATATAAAATAAAGTATAAAATAAATTATAAAATCAATTTAAAAACGCGATATTAGTTAACTACTACCGCGCGTATCGCGTCTAGTATTTATCTAGTACGAGTACGTAGATTGTATTACTTTAAGACATCCTATTCTAATATCTACGTAGGCGTTTATATCCTATCGATAGTACGGCTTCTATACTTTATTAAACGGGATACTATCCGCTTAGTCTTATAAGATTAATATATAATAAACAAAATACGTTACGCGCCGTAACGGCTTATATAATAATATAAAAAAAGAAAAAACTAGTTCGAAGGTTATATTAATAACTACTAAATAGACTTTATCGTTAATAACGAGCTAATTATTTCGGCATAGTATAGTATTATTATATGCCGTTTTTATTAGGTAGGAATTAAATAGTCCGCTCGTTTTAACTACTTTCGAAAACGCTACTTATATTAAAACTTAAAAACTACGATGTAGGCTACTTATTTATTAAAGTCTACGGAAACGACTATTTTTCCCGACGGCGAAGAACCTATTAAATATATTACCGTATTAGATAAACTAAGCTACAAATACTACAAGTATTATACCGTATCCCGAAACAAAGTTACTAAATATAACCGTAAAGTCTATAAAATAGTAGACGGCGTCGTTAATTTTTAAAAAGTAAAGCTATAAACCTAAGTTACGGGTAACCGTAGTAACTACTAGTTTATTAAGCTTACCGTAACCGAGCTTACTTTACTAACGTTTATCGAGAATATTATCGCTATAACGCGTACCGCTATTAAGTAAAACTACGCCGAGTAAAAAAAACTGTCTACTATTATTAAAGTATAAAACGAACGATTAGCTTACGACGAACTTAAATAAAAATCCGCCGTTAATAAAACCTCGCTCGTTAAAGTTTATACTCTAGCATATTACCCGCCGACTACGAGTATAACGCTAGTTTAACTCGTATTATAATATTAGACTAAGCAAACTATTAAGGAACTTATTTACGGAATCTATAAGATACCGTCCTAGCTGAAATTGTTATTAATAAGTATCACTTTAGACAAGTCCGGGCCGATTATATTTAGTCGCTTACTCACGTACTAAGTTTAAAACCGCTACGACAAAACGCTCGTTAACTTTATACTTTTTATTTTGTCGTTTGCCTTTAAGAACCGCGCCGCCTTATAGATATCTATAAGCTTTTACTCCGACGACGAGGCTTAGTTACGAACAGTAAAGATTGTTACGTAAGCTAGTATTATCGCCGTTAACTTTAAAGTAAACTACTTTACTATAGTACTTATTAATATTAAAGACAGCGACGACGACGACGACGACGACGACGTATACTTAAATACCGTCGAGCTATTTTCGCTGCCGGCTAGCTCGGCCGTAAAGTCGATCTTACGCGAGTATATTAAGTCGTTCTTATACTACTACGTTAACGTCGGTTTTTTTAGTAAGCCGTACGGAAAATACCTTATGTTTTTTTTTATAATCGCGTATAACTCGACACTTTACGGCTTCTAAACGGCCGACCGATATACTTTAATCTTAGCCTAGCTTATATAAGTATACCGCTTCGCTTCGTTTCTACTATTTAATACTAACGAGGAGTATAGCTACGATAACATCGTCCGTTTTATAAATATATATAAAAAAACATTATATTAAACGACTAACTATATGTACGGGACTATTATCAACTAGTTAACGTTTTTCCGGCGGATACGGCAAAACATACTATAACGTAAAACTATTAACTAGTCCGAAGATAGCGATATATTCTAATACGAGTCGGAACGAATTAAAGTGTAGCTATTTAAAATAGTCTACCGGGGCTTATTAACCGATATTATTACGGTCGTTAACGAGTTACTAAACGGGTAGTAAAAATTTACCCGCGAGGTATTCGTTATAAATTTAGTTAAAGACATTACGGGTTACTTTTCTACCGACGCGTCGATAACGATACTTAACGAATATTTATACCCCGGCGACGCTACCGTTATTACTATAAATAAGTATATATTGTTTAATAAAGCGGGCATTTTAAACTACGCCGCCGCTATACAATAGCTACTTTTTATAGACAAGCTCCGGACTAACCTTATATTGCTAATTTATATTTTTACGGGTTAACCCGGCCGCGGCTTTAAGACGACTGCTTTACGTTTTATAGATACGTTAGTATACTAGCGGAATGTTTTCGTCTATAGCGACGACGTAGTAATTATTACTAGCCGCGATAAATCCTCGGCCTCGGTAACGACGAGTAGGTAAATCGCGCGATTCTTACTACGCGCGGCCGGCTATATTATTATCGCGTTTATCCTTTAGCTCGTACTTAGCGAGACCTTTATTTTAGAATTAACTAAACGGCCGCGCCCGACGCGAGACTAAGCTCGGTTTTTATTCCGGACCTTATTTAAGCCCGGGCCGTAAAACATACTAGTCTTAATATTTATACTTACCGCTTTATTTTAAAAAGGCATAAAAGTAGGCATTACGACGCGCCGTTATAAGTATATTACTATTACTATAACACGTAAAATCCCGGGTTTTTTTAATATTCTCGAGCCGGCTATTTATAACGCCGTTACTAACGCCTAAATAAACTATACGTTATAAATAGCCCGTTTACGCTACGTTAAAACCGTTCATATTTTTTCCGGCTTTATTATAAGCCTCGTTTAGTACCGGGAAGTATTTAACGCGTAGTACGCGTTTTTTTTAGGCATATCACCGGTAAAGCTAGCCGACGCGGGATACCGCGTTTTTACCGCACCTTAAAATAAAAACTACTACAAAAAAACCGACCGGGGCCTAGCTATCCTATTCGGCAAAAAGACGGCTTAGTTCTCGTCGAACTAAAAAAACACGACTATCGTAATACTAGCCTCGATATTTTATACGGTACGGGCTTTAATACGACCTACGGCGGCTAGTAAGTTTTTTTTTTTTTTCGTCTTAACTACGTTCGATTAAACCGAGGTAATAGTCGTAGTAGCGTTATATATTACCGTTATAGACGACATTTACCGCCGTATAAACTAGCTTTATTTTAACTACTTAGCCGTATACTCTTTTAACACCTTACGTTTAAATACGCCGTACTATAAGTTAATCGTCTTACTAGTCGAAGTAACGACGATATTTACTTTCTAGTTATAGGCTCGGTATTTCGCTGCTAACAAACTCTTCGGCCGTTTTATAGTCGACGAGGCTTATGTAGTTTTAACCGACGCGTCGTACCGAAGCGCCGTAAAGCAACTATATACTTTTTTCTAAGACTAAGTACCCGTTTTTGCTTTGACGGTAACCTTACTTATTAGCCTAAAAGAAAACTTTAAAAAAATACTAAATGCGTTATACTTATAAATTAACCGCTAATCTAGCTATAAGCTTTACACTTAATACCTAGTATTCCTTTCGAGTACCGATACTATAACTACGCGCGTCTAATAAGCAATTTTTTAATACGCCTTTTTACGGCACCCCGGCAAAAGACTAATTTTTTATATAACCCGTAGTACGTGCGAAGAAATCGTAACCGCTATCTACGTTAAGTCGTACTATAGGGGCTTAGACGTTGAAGAACGAGTACGCTTTATTAAAGACTTTAACCGCGACGATAACTAGATATAGTTAGTAACGATTACGGCGCTAGGCTATAGTATAAATATACCGGGTACGACGGTTATTATTTACGCGGGCCGGCCGTACGGCTTAATTAACTACGTTTAATAGACCGGGCGAACGGGTAGATAAAAAAAAACTCGAGCTATTTATGTCTTATTTAACGAGCCTAACAAATATAACTATACCTTATCGTTAGTCGAATATAACGACCGGATTTTTATAAATGCTTTTATAGATTCGACTAACTGTCGCCGCTTTATACTAAAGTATATTATAAACGGTATTAAAGATATAGTATACGACTACGACGTATAATACGACATTTGTTTAAAGCCGGTAAACTAGCCTAACACGGATCTTTTTTTGTCGCGTAAAAACTAGACCGGGCTATATAAAATCGCCGTACTTTTATATAAGTCGGCTTTAGTCGTTATTAATAGTGACGAGGATACGCGCCCCCCCGCCCCGGAAACCGCACCCTACGCGACACCCGATAGTCGTAAACGACAACGTATAAGTATATATATATACTTACTAAACAAGAGAAAATTAACATTTTAGACACGGAACGGTTACCCCGCGTAAATTTACTCGTCCTCGATAACACGAGATAGTAACGGCTCGCCAGTAAGCTAGCTATGCCTACTTCGGTACCGAGCCGTTTTATAATACGAGTAGTAGAAACCCCGGTAAAATAGCTAACGAGAACGCCGAGTCGTATAGACTTTAAAACATTCTAACATTTTATACTACTTATATTCCCGTTTACTAACTAATACGCCTAAGAAGTTTAAGCTAAGCTAGATATCGCTATACGCTAGTACCGGTAATTTAGTTAGAACGGCGCTACTAATAGGTAATGCCTATCGTATACGTTTACTTTACGTTATAATAATATATAAGCTTCGATATAAGGAAATAACGCCGGTCTTTCGAACTTTAATCTCTATACTTACGGATAAGCCGCGACTTATCCTTCGCGCCTATACAATTACTCTCGGAATACTAAAAAACAAACTATTAAGTATACGCCTTATACTACCTACTATTTTTATAAAACGCCTTAAGTTGTCGACTAGTACCTTTTTAACAAAAACGCCCGGTACAACAAAAATAATTCGATTAGTATCATTATCTTACGGGGTATAAAACCTAACAGTTAAAAAGCTTAAGTCGCGGATAAACTCGTAATACGCTACCTAAAAAGCATCGCCGACTTTATTAAATAAACGGGCGAAAAGACATCCGTCGGGAGTTTATCGACGACAAACGGGTTCTTTCTTTTTATAGAACTAGTCGCGAGGACTTTTACTTAATCATTATTATTTTTACTATTGCTTTTATTATTTCGTGCTATATTTCGCAAGTTTATTATTCCTTTAAGTTGTCACGTAGTTTAATATTTAATATTATCGCGGGATGTCTTTAGTACGTAACGCGTCTTTGTATTCTTTTTTAAATGTTATTAACAAGTAGTTAATTCCGGTATATGTATATATTAAAAAAACCAAAATAAAAATACCGACTATTACTTAAAATTATACCTTTATACGCGATGTTAATATATTACGATGCGTATTAATTGGTACGTTAGAGTTAAAATGTTAGTAACTTCGGGTAGTAATTCTTTATAGACGACGACGATGAAATACTAACAATGTTTAATCCTATAAGATCGACTATAGGTATATCTAAATCTTATAGGATTAAATAACCGTATTAATTAACACTTTACAACTAAAGCGTCGGTGATAAACGCGAAGCCGTAACCCCCGAAAGACTAAGTTTATAGTCTAAAGTATCCCGGGCAGTAATTCTTTATAAACGACGACGATGAAATACTAACAATATTTAATCTTATAAGATCGACTATAAGCTTATTTAAATCTTATAAATAATACGGATTAATAATTGTTTTATCTAAGTTCCTTCTTATATAACGATAAACATAAGATAATACTATATATACGGTATATATATAGTATTACGTCTTAATAGACATAGTATATCTTAATACTAGTCTTTTAATTATATAATATAAACTATTACTTAATTGCTTTATAAATATTATCGTTATCTACCCCTTATTTAATATACGACTTATATATTTTATTACGGCTATAAAATATTTATAAACAAACGACGTACTACGATAAATAACACACTCTAACTACGACAATATCGTAGTAATCGTAGAGATTTATCTACTTTTACGACTATATATATAGCTATATATTAAATACGCGTAAATACTATAAGTTATCGACTACGATAAAAGCTTAACTTAATATAAAGCAATAAGTTTCCTAACTATTAATCGTATAAAAACAAGCTGTTTAATAAATACTACAATATTATCGGCCAGATTTACATAAAAACAAGTCAACATATAGCTAGACGGACTATAGTAGTTTCATAACCTATTCTCTATATTTAATCGTAAGAAAATAAAAGATAAGATAGGTAGTTGCTTTATTTTTAAAGTCGCTAATAACGTTAGGTGACCTGCGTCACCTAACGTCGCCGACAAAGGTATGTCTTAAAGCGGCTATTCTATTCACAAAGTCGCTAACTAAATTAAGTGTCGTAGTAATACCTAACGTCGTTAACTAAATTAAATATCGTAGTAATACCTAACGTCGCTAACTAAATTAAGTATCGTAGTAATACCCAACGTCGCTGACTAAATTAAGTGTCGCTACGACACCTAACGTTACTAACCAACGTCACTAATAAAATCGAGTAACGCTACGATACCTAACCTAAGTACATAGTTACGAACTAAAAGTAAGTTTTAGTATATGTGAAGTACTATTATTTAATCTTATAAGACTACCGTTGTTTAATCCTATAAGATTAAGGTGTAGTAATTTAACTAGCGGTTCTTATAAAATTAAACTAGCACTAATAGTACAAAAAGCATCGCCGCTTCGGCTTTCTAGCAACATACCGGTAAGTAAATATACAGCGACACCCATTTACATAAACGATTTGTCAGGTACAGTTTAGCTTAAGTATCACTAGCGAAGTTAAAAGGTAGCGTAGCCACACCCCAACAAAGCTAATAAAAATACACAAACACTGCTAAGAAAGTTAGGTGACGCAGCGACACCCAAATACCGCTAAGAAAGTTAAGTGACGCAGCGACACCCAAATACCGCTAAGTAAGTTAGGTGACGCAGCGTCACCCAACTTACTCTACTAACATTAATAGCTAATAATCACAGCTTCACCCGGTAGTCTTCACCAGCCCCACTTAAATAGTAGCTTCTCATTAGTCCAAATCTACACTTTCTGAACTTAAGTAGGGCGGGTAATTCCCACCCGCCCCAATATAAGTATCAAGTTAACTAGCTTTATAATATAACTTAGTTATACTATTTTATACGATATACCGACGCGTAACGTAGCCGACGATATCCGGATTCTACGAAGTAAAGTCGATTTTATTAACTAGTAGGCGTACTAGTCGCGGTCGGATTATACGGATATAAAAGTAGCCGCGTTCTTAGACGGCGAAAGGATTACGCGTAGTCTTTTGAAAGATCGGATTTATATATATCTAACGGATAAGATAGTTTTACTAGTGTCTTAGCTTTCGAAAAAAATTTATACGTAGCGGCCGATTACGATTTTAGTCGATACGTTTAGCCCCGGTATATTTGTTTTACTTCTAAAAAGTATAATAATAACGTATAGCCGGTACCGTATAGAGAATACTAAAGTAAGGAAAAAAAAGACTAAGTTTCGTGCCGTAATATAAGCTATTACCGACGAGACGTTTATTTTACGTTAAGTTTATAATACGTATAATATATTTATCGTAAGGCCGATCTTCGACGGTAGGCTAAAACAAACAAACGTAAAAGTAGATTATATTCTTAATATCTAGATAACGCGGGACGGGAATAAACGTTTTTTATATAATATACTACTTTAAAACTTACTTAAGCTAACGTTTTATAAAGTAGTCCCACGTAGTATAGTAAAAAAACTTAACGACGCGGAAATAAAAGACGAAGTAAAAAATAACGGGGTAAACGAAAACGAAAAAGACGAGGTTAAAGAAATTTTTAAAGGCGATTCTATAGACGACGAGGGGCTTTTTTATTTTAGTAGTTAACTATATTTTTTTATTTATATTTATTTCGACTTTTTATTTCTAACTTTTATTTTATACGAGTTAAAAAATAATACGGTATAGTAAATATAATATCTTAATTTTTTTTTTTTATTTATATAAATATTTTTAATATCGATTTGATTTAGATTTTTTATTTTAATTTTCGTTTTATTTTTTTATTTACTTTTAGTGAATTAAGCCGAATTCAATTAATAAAAATATAAAATATTAAAAATAAATAAAAAACTTATACTAGGCTTTTACGTTTACGTTTTTTTTTTTTTAATGTCTACTATGTGAATATACGAAAAATTAAATAAAATAATATATAGTAATAAACACTTTAAAAGAAGATGCGTTAATAATAATATATTTTAATTTAAGGCGGGTAAAACTTTGTCTAAATACGAATCGAAGAAAAATAAACTAAATACAAATAAAAATATAAAAACGACGTTGTATTATTCTTTTAAACGACTAAAACTAACCGCGTTTTTCTAGTATAAAGTATTAAAATAAGCTACCGAGACTATTAAAAGTTATTAATTGTAAAGATTAATAGTATAAAACGCGAGAAGACTAAAAGCGGAAACGCGTTTTACGGATGTTTAATTAGTAAATTTTTAGACAACGTATAAAAAAAATTGTTTTTTTTGTTACGTTTATTTAAGGTTTTTTTTTTTTTTTATTTTTTTTCTTTAAAGTATTATAATTTATATATAGTTTTACTTTTAAAATACGAAAAAAAGCTTTTTAATATAAAAGCTTACGAGGTTTAATATCCCGTTAGTTAAATCTTCGGGCGAATACTATAACTAGAAGTTTTAATTATTTGTATTTTCTACTACGTATTCCGTATTTAATATATTTTGTTTATTTTAATATAAAACGAATAGAATTAACGGGAAACTAAACGCGTAGTAAATTAAACTAAAATGCTTTAGCCTAAAATAAATTAAAAATAACGGGTATACGGCGCGAAAAAACCGTTAGGAAAATTAAAAGTAAAAACGCGTCGAACGGGTAGCTAATAAGTTGTCCCGCGGAAGATATATTACTTAAGTTTTAAGTTGTGTGTGTTTTTTACTACGTGTTTTTTATTTAAGATGTCTTATTTATTTTAATAGTTTATTCCCGGGTAAATAAACGCGTTTTTTTTTTTGTTTCTTACTTTTTCCGTTTCTTCCGTTTCCGTTTATTTTTTTTTCTTTTTGTTTTTTTTTTTTTTTATTTTTAAACTTTACTTTTTTTTTCCTTTTTTTTTTTTTTTTGATTTTATTTTTTTTTTTTTATTTCTTTTTTTTTTTTTATTTTTTTTCTTTCTTTTTTTATTTTTCTTTTTTTCTTTTTTTTATTAGGTCCGTTTTCTATTTTTTCGTTTGATTTACT
>JAKRGK010000039.1:0-45573 GCA_022392925.1 Ophiostoma tasmaniense
CCCTAACCCTAACCCTAACCCTAACCCTAACCCTAACCCTAACCCTAACCCTAACCCTAACCCTAACCCTAACCCTAACCCTAACCCTAACCCTAATAACCCTAAATAACCCTAATAACCCTAACCCTAAAAAAATAACCCTAATTTTAATTATTACTTACGATATAAGTTTCGTCTACCTTAAGCGAACAAGCCGGTTAATTAACTAGTATAAAGTATATAAGCTTTAGTTTAACTAAAAAATAATACCGTAAAAATATACGTAATAGAAGTTTAACCCGTAACTCGAAACAAAAAACGAAGTTATAAAAGTATCGACGGCTATAGCTTTATTATTAAAACGTATTATAGAAATAATACGTTCGGCGATAATATAAAAAGTACGAATACTTTTTACACTTAAACTAAACTCGGTTAATACTTATACCGTTATTTTATATAGTTAGTAGACATCTTATTACTAAAATATATATAACTTACTTTATAGTAAAAACTTAGTCGACTATAACAACAAACCGCTTTCGTTTCTTAAAAAGCTTAATAGCTATAACAATTAACTAAACGAACGAAAGACTCGAACTATAAATATAATTAAGCCGCTCTATTTTTTTAACGGGAGCTATACTACTTAAGCCGCCGCTCGATAAACGTTAAAAAAGCTAAAGAATTCTTCCCCTACCTTCTTTATATCGGAAAATACTAGCGTTAACGGTACTTAAAAACGTATTACTTTTATTTCGGCGAAATCTTATTAATAACCTAGCGTATTTTAAGTCGAAGGATATAAAAACGGCGCCGCAGTAATAGGAAGCAATCTATATAGTTATTTTATTAGTTTTATAGTTTATATTAAGTATTATTTCGGCCGAAACTATTACGGCCTCGATATTATTATTAGGTATAACGTCGGTATTACTATTATTATTTTATAACGTGTTTATTATATACTTATCGGCTTTATTTTATAAAGATAAAGCTTTATTAATAGATATAAAGTTTTTATTAGCTAATAATAATACGCCGGTATAACGTAAGTCGATAGCCCGCGTTAAAGTTTTACGTATTATCGGGTTAAAACTAAAAACCGTATATATCTTTACTATATAAATAAGAATATCTTAGCTAAATGTTACGATAAAACCGGACGAAAGACGAAAAAGTATCGCTATACTTCGCCGAATTTAAATTAAAGATATAGTATTTTTGAAAATAGTTAATAAAAATCTAGCGTCCTAAAAAATACTATCGGTATAAAAAATAAATAAAAGAAGGTTTAACCGCTACTATTTTTTACGACTACTATTCAACTACTCGGTTCTAACAACATCTAAAGCCGGGAATTTTTTATACCGGTTTATCGAAAATAACTTACCGTACCGGCCTATAAAAAATATTAGGTCGTAATCGTCTTAAATAAACTTCTATAACTTTAGATAGTTAGTTAACGCCGGGAATAATAGTCCGGTATTCCGGGCGACGAGCGCTAATATACCTAGTACGTCTTTAACTATATTAAAAAACGGAGTCGCGGAAACGAATAATATAGTATTAGCTTTAAGTATAAAAATAGCTTTCTATACGCAACTACTAAAGTTTCGAATACGTTAATACTTATCGAAAACAATTAATATAAATCGAAAAGTACCGAAGCCGAGCCGTTTAAATACCGGGAATCCGTAACGTAAAAAGGATTCGTCCGAATTTTCGTCGTCGTCGTTATATTCGCCGCTATTTTATTTATCGAAAAGCTCGGCTTCGGTAAAGTAATAATTAATAATATCCCCGTAACTATTTTAATATAACGCGGGCGCCCGGCTAGTTTTAGTCTAAATAAATTCCCGTAATATAAATATATCGTAAGACGTTAAAATAATCGTTTTAGCAACTTATACTTATTAGCTATAATTTTAAACGACCGGTTTAAATAACTTATCCGAAGGTATATTTAATCCTATAAGACTTAATAGTTGTCTAAGTAGTTACTTTTAATTTTATAAGATTTAATAGTTACTTAACCGTTTAATTTTATAAGATTAAGCTTATGTTTTAAATAGCCGTTTAATTTTATAAGATTATCTAACGTTATTTTATTTATAGCTATATTTTAATAGACAGACTTTTAATCTTATAAAACTCGCTAGTAGATAATAATCCTATAAAATTAATATAAATAATAATCTTATAAGATTAAATATACCTAAAGACTTACGGTAAGAAAGTTACGCTTACTATCGGAATACTAGCCGACGAGATCGGAAAACTAGGCCGGGGTAATAATAGCGTTACGGAATAAGCGATTTTTTAAGTCGTTGTATACAGTAAAAGTATTATAGTATATAACTAATATAAAGTCGGGTGGAAGAACTTACCGTAGTTTTTTATATATTTAAATTATAACAAACGTTAGTATAACTAATAAATATAGCCGAAATAAATTAAGCGGGGTCGTCGTCGTTTTACGGGTTAACGCGTATAATATAAGACTAAACGTTACTATTTTCCTACTATTAGTCTCGTTATTAAAAAGCCCGGTATTAAAAAAATAAGTTAGTTAGAATAGTAACGTACTAGTATCTATTGTTATTATTAAATAGAAATATAAATATTTAAACTACGAGACTAACTTTAAACTTAATAGGCGCGGAAACGTATGTCTTACGGCGTAAGCTTATTAGATAAAGTTATAGTTTAAAAGTCTACAAACGGTATTAGCTTTAGTCTTTCAATATATATTTTAATTAGCTTATAGTATAATAGCGTTTTATTTATTAATCGTAGAATTTTTTGTACGTTGTTACGAGTTACTTTAATAAGCCTATCCGTTAATAAACCGTTTACCGCGTTACCGGTTGCCGTACGAACTATAGCTTTAATATCGAAGTCGTTAAAAAATCTTTTACCGAGTATAAACGTTGCCGCCGTTATTTCGTTAGACGAAGTAAAAAATTACGGCCGCGTATATAAACGGTAAACCTCGAGAAATAAATTTATAGTTACGATATCGAGAAGCGGGCGGTTTTTATATATATAACTTTTTTTATATAAAGTCTTTTTTACGTTTAAATTCGTAGTTCGATTAAACCGTATAAAATTTAATATAACTAGCTATTTTTTTTTTAAAAAACGTAAGTAAGTAGTATTAATACTATTACTAGTAATTAAACTTACTAGCGCCGGGTTAATACTTTTATTTATATTATTCGTTAGTTAGTCTACGAGTACCCGGAAAAAGTTTCTCGTATATAAATATAGGTTTAGCTTATCGGTATCTTCGGCGGGTAATACTTATACGTCTAAAACGGATCGTATTATTAAGTATATAACGGCTACGTTTACGCGCTTAAGCTTTAAAATATTTAACCGCTTTTTTTTTTAAACGAACGACCGGAATACGACATACGCGCGAACCTAATTATCTACTATATATCCGAAGATTTAGATGTTATAAAAGTCGTCGGTATTTATCTTACTAGTCTTTTTACTAATAAACTAATTACTACTTACTCCGTCCGTTATTAGCCGGAAATAAAAATACGCCGTAGTAAGTAGTATAAAACCGATATAAATATTTTATACTATTTCTTTTTTAATTCCCGCGTTTTTATTATATATAATCGTTACTATATAGTCTAAGCTTATTTCTATTTATTAGCTTACTACCGGTTGCTTTAAAAGTACCGTTAGACTTAATAAAAAGCCCGATATACTCGGTATATACTTACTATAGTTAAAGTCCGTCGAAGCTAAACCTACGAAATT
Source organism: Ophiostoma tasmaniense (assembly GCA_022392925.1). Classification (NCBI taxonomy): domain Eukaryota; kingdom Fungi; phylum Ascomycota; class Sordariomycetes; order Ophiostomatales; family Ophiostomataceae; genus Ophiostoma; species Ophiostoma tasmaniense. Next base: position 3,760 of record JAKRGK010000039.1, read on the forward strand.
ACGAAATATATCGGCGGCTACTTAGTTAATATAAATTCTAGCTATAGTATATAATATATACTATCCGTATTTAGAAACTATATGAAATCGTATATCCGTTAAAATTTTAGATAACTTACGAGTATAAAGTACCTTTTAAAAGAAATATAATTATTAACACATCGTATATTCGGACCTAAAGTTAGCTAAAAAACGTCGAGGCATAATTTATTATCGCCGATAAAAAAAAAGTCAATTATTAGGCGCGTTTAAAGTAATAAAAGTACGCGAGCTATAGTAGATAAATTATAATAAAAAATAGATTCGAAATTTAAGGTATATTGCTACATTAAAAAGTCGCGTTTTTTAAGTAACATCGTACTAGACTATATTAAATTTTAATATAACATTAAAATACCGTAGTATACCTATTAAAATAGTCTACGGTAAAAGAAAAAAAACCATAATATAAGGAAATATAAGAAAAAGTTAGATCTCGAATAGATATAGGTATAGCTAGTATTTATACCCGTATAGAAGCCGTAAAACCGCGTTAGTATAACCTATAATATATATATTTTAATAAACATAAAGCTATAATAATTATAAGGTGAAATCGTAATAAATATTAATGTCAACTTATCTCGACTTAAATTAAATGTATAAATCGAGTTAGTTATACTTACATTTAATTCGTTAGCTTTAACTTTATTAATCTACGTTTTACTCATAGCGGCTTAAAGTAAGGCATATCCCGAGTAGACCTATTTCCCCGGATTTTTAATTTTACCTATATATTTAATAATTATAACAAGCGTAACGAATAATTACTTCTATTTTTTTTCTTTATATAATATATATTAATTATTAAAACATAAATATATTATTATTTCAACTAAGTATATGATTTATTTAAAATTTATACTAATTTAATTTAAGGTATATTAAGTATAAAATTAATAGTCTAAATAATTAAAAGAAGTAAAATAATTTAATTTCGAAGTATTCTATTATTTTATTTAATAGCTTATTTTAATTCCGGGTTATTTATTTATAATATAGTTAATTAACCGTTACTATAAAAACGGCTAATATAATTTTTAATAAACGTATTTATTTAATAGCTATAACTTAAGCTACCTTTAATCTAACCGCCTAAAACCCGTTAGAACTAAAGCATCGACTTTAACTTCTTTAATAAACCGGCGTTACCCCCGAATAAACAGCCTTTACTTTTACCGTAAAAAAGTAATACTACTATCTAATTTTTTAAGACTTTCGTTCTACCGTTACCGTTACCTCGGCGAAATACAAATTAAGTAGTATAATAACCGTTAAAACTAAAGCATCGACTTTAACTTCTTTAATAAACCGGCGTTACCCCCGAGTAAACAGCTTTTACTTTTACCGTAGAAGAATAGTACTACTATCTAGTCTCTCAAAACTATTACTTTACCGCGTTTCTACTTCGGCGAAATATAAACTAAGTAGTAAAACAACCGTTAAAACTAAGGCATTAACTTTAGCTTCTTTAATTAACCGGCGTTACCCCCGAGTAAATAACTTTTGCTTTTACCGTAAAAAAATAGTACTACTATTTAGTTTTTTAAAACTTTTACTTTACCGCGGCCGTTATATCTTAAGCTAGTTAAATAGTCTAGTCACGCCTATAAAATTAAAAAATAAAAGTAATAGACGGGTTAGCTTTATAAAAACAAACTATATATATAAGTCTAGTTACGTTTATATAATTAAAAAGTAAAAGTAATAGACGGGTTAGCTTTATAAGAAAAAACTATATATATAAGTCTAAATATAAGTTTAGTCACGCTTATATAATTAAAAAGTAAAAATAATAAACGGGTAGCTTTAAAAAAAAAATTAATATATATAAGTTTAGTTACGTTTATAAAATTAAAAAGTAAAAGTAATAGACGGGTAGCTTTATAAAAAGAATTAATATATATAAGTTTAGTTACATTTATACGATTAAAAAATAAAAGCAATTATTAAAAAATATAAAATAAATTCGAGACTAAAATATAAACGAAATTATAGTTTTTATACGAAATAAAACTAACTAAAACTTTTATAAGAAGAAACTATATATATATGTCTAGTTACGCTTATAAAATTAAAGAGTAAAAATAATAGATAGGTTAGCTTTATAGAAAGAAACTATATATATAAGTTTAGTTACGCCTATAAAATTAAATAATAGAAGTAATTATTAAAAGATATAAAATAAATTCGAAACTAAAATATAAACGAAATTATAGTTTCTATACGAAATAAAACTAAATAAAACTCGTAATAAAAATATAGTTAAATAACGGAAAACCCGCCGATAAACTACTCGTAAAGTAGTCCGAAGTTTTTTTTAGCTCGGTACTACTTAATACGGAACTAAACTTAATAAAAATAATAGACGGGCTATTCGTAAAGTAATCCGAGGTTTTTTTTAGCTCGGTACTATCTAACGAAAAACTAAACTCGGTAGAAAAAACAAACGGGCTATTCGTAAAGTAGTCCGAGGTTTTTTTTAGCTCGGTACTACTTAATACGGAACTAAACTCGGTAAAAATAATAGACGGGTTACTCGTAAAGTAGTCCGAGGTTTTTTTTAGCTCGGTATTATTTAACGAAAAACTAAACTCGGTAAAAGTAGTAAACGGGCTATTCGTAAAGTAATCCGAGGTTTTTTTTAGCTCGTTACTATCTAACGAGGAACTAAACTCGGTAGAAATAATAAACGGGCTATTCGTAAAGTAATCTAAAAGAATATTACTACCGTATATTAATTTATTAGACTTATCTACTAGTATAAACGCGGTAAATATAAGTAATATAGCTTAATTAAGCTTTATATTATTCGGTAATAGGTTTTAGTCTATCGATATAATCTTCGGCGTTAATACCGATATAATAGTAAGCGTATTACTAGTCGAATACGACGTTAATAACGACGTAGCTTTATCTTATATTAAATTATAAAAACTACTAACTTCTCGTTATAAAAAACTAAAAACATCGTACGCCGAATTAAAAAGCGACGATATTTCTACTACTTTAGCTTTATCCGTACTTATAATTAACGCCGCGATCGAAGTTAAGTACGATCTAAGTTTTTTATATACGTTATTTTAAAAGTCGCTAATATTTTTCGGTTTAATGATTTTTTATTTTATTTTATTTACCGGTTGCTACTAGTACGACCGAATAATATCGTAAGTAATTAACAAACGACTTTTCCCGGTAATAACATTAAAAAAAAGTAGACTCGATACTAGTTATAATATTTACTTACTCGAAAGTATATTTTCTTACACTTCGTAAAATAAAGTAGCCGTTTTAATAATCGTTTATATAACTACTTTCGTCTAACCGAAGCGGATGATTTTTTTTATCGACTAGTATATAGTATTCGGACTTTAAGAAAACTATAGTAATATACCGTTATAACAACTATAGTAGAGATTTAAACTAAAAAAAAACATAAAATAAAATGTAACAAACGTATAAATATGTTTATATAAATTATTAAACCGTTAGATAACTACTATACGTTTTATTAGTCTATACGAGGTACGTACCGACTTAATAGATAAACTTAGTTCGGTAAAAAGTTATACGACGATTTTAATCAGTTAGCTTTTATAATAAATAATATAAATAGAAATACGTATTTTACTATAAATACTTAGTTAACTATAACTAAAAAACGGCGCCGTTCCCCGTATAACTTAATAGTAATAAAAACTAGCTACGTAAATAAAAAGCTACTACGGATAATAAAAAGAATACGTTTTAGTCGTTTAATAGGTATTAGTTGTTTTATCCTACTACTATAAATCCGTTTATATAACTATAAAATACTACTACTATTATTTTCGTACCGAATAACCGTAACGTTATATATACCTAAGAATATTTTTTTTTATTAATACCGTAGTAATAAAACGGCGTAGTTTAAATTAAAAAAAATAAACGTAGAACCGCAATAATTAATAGTAAAACGAGTAGCCGTAACCCCGTTAATATCGTTTTTCGTAAGCTTATTTATAAATATAAACTCCGTTATAACTATACGAGTCTTAAGGTTATTACTTAAAATATACTCGTTATTAAACTCGTCCGACGCGCCGGTACTAGTTTCGTTATTACTATCGTTAAAGTTAGTAGTAATAATATAGTTAACTTACGTTTTTATACGACTCGACCGACGCGTAGCCTATACTTTAAAATAGTCGACGGTATTAACGGATATATTATATATACCGGACGAGTATACTTTTACTATAAGTAGTTTTTATTCTTCGATTTTAAAATTAACCGTAGAAATAACTTCCGAAAATATTATTTGAGACTTTTTATATCGAGACAAAAGTAACGAATACCGTATATTAATAATTGTCCGTAGTACTTTACGTATATTCGGATCCGGGTTTTATATAATATAAAAACGGATATAATACGACGAGATATTATAGCCGGGTATAATATAAACGCTAGTAAAAAAAAAAATAAACGTATATAAACTACGACGTATCTAAAATATTCCTAGTATATACCGTAATATAATAAAAACGAAATTTACAAACTATTTTAATTTATCCGTTTATATTAATAATAGATTTAAATTAAGTCGTTATAGTAACGAACGGTTACCGCGTTACTACTTGTCTTTAATAATACCGAGTCCGAGGTAAGCCGTATATCGGTCGTCCGAAAATAAATAACCGAACCCGTTAACCGGCTTTATAAAGTTAAAAGTATCCGATATAATTTAATTAATATCTACTAAGCTAATCGAAGCTTTAAAGTCGAGCTAAGTATAATAAACAACTAACGTAAAAGTGTTAAACATATCTTAAATAGTATTTAAGAACGGGGTAACGGATATAAATAATAAACGCGTCTTAGAAAACTTATTTATAGTAATAAACGCCCGACTCCGTTTATTTTTAATTTTTTACGATTCGTTTAATATAATTATATTAAACCGAAAAAACCTTAAAGACGGCTTTTTAAAAGTACCGACTATAAGTAATACTTTATTTTATTTATCGTTTTCGTTATTAAACGTAGCGGCGCGGCTAATTTAATTAAACTCGCGCGTAGTAAAAGTATTATAAGACGTTAGAATAATAGTACGATAAGTTTAGTTATATTAGCTTTAGCTTAATATATTTAATCTTATAAGATTCTTTTAAAGTTTTATTTTTATAAGATTTAATATATACTAATATATAATTTTATAAGATTTAATATATACCTATATATAGTTTTATAAAATTAATATATATATACTTAAGGTATATTAAGTTTAAACGAGGCTAGGTTTTTAATTAATTTAGAAAACGTCCCCGAAGTAAAAATAGATTATCGCAAAAAGCTATCGTTCTTACTAATTATTTCTATTATACCGTAGTAAACGACTACGGTAAAGTTAGTAAAAAAGATTTTCCGTAACTTATAATAAGTCTAAAAAACGATAGCTACCGGTATTATTATTAAATAAAGATAAAATAAAAACCTACGATTTAATATATAGCTTACGAAAACGGCTAATATAAAAACGTACGTAGTAGTTTTACCCGTTCCCGTTTCGTTCGTTAAAAAACAAAAGAAAAGAAACGTTTCGAGTCGACGGACGACTATACCGGCGTTTAAGCTATTAACGAAATATAAATAATAGAAATAAAATGACTAACTTTACACCTAGTACGGCTTGAAGTTAAACGTTAGTACGCTAGTAGTCGAACCGTATATATCGGGTATTATAGATATATAAATCTAATCCGGCGAAGGCGTTATACGTAAAATAGTAGTATATTTCGACAACTTTAAATAGTTAAAACTACTTTCGTTAAGTAATCGGACTACTAACCGAGTAAGTTTAGTTTAAAAGTCGACTAATTCTTTAACTAATAGATTTTCGGCTACCTTATTAATAATACCGTAAACTATATTTTATATATCGACTAACGAAAACAATTTATTTTAAATTATTTTAGCTAAAATACGATTGTTATTACTTATTTTTACGTATAAAAGCTTAAATAAATAATCGTATAATATATTAAATAGCTTAAAAATTATTATATTAAAAAAAAGATAGTCTTACTAGTTTAAACGCCGTTTATATATTTTAAAGTACTATAATAAGTTTATTATTCGGTTAATACGTATTAGTTTTAACGTCGTAAGCTTAACTTATTTATTTATTTTAATAATACGTCTAAACTTTACGCTTTCGGTAAATAAGTTATTTTACCGATTTTTTATAATAAACGAGATAAGTAAGTAATCGATTTAAGTATTAAAATTTCCTCGTATCCGTTTAATTATACCTTTAAATACTTTTTTAGTTCTCACGTTACGGTCAATAGTATTTACGGCAGTCTTTAGTAAAATACTATTAGTATTTTTTAAAGCTCGAAGTAAAAAATAAATTATAAATACGTCTACCCGTTACGTACGCGGGTCTACGTATTTTTTAATACGTCTTTAATAAAATATACGGAACGTTAGGTAGGCTTTCACTTAGTTATTTACGATAAAACCGAAGATATAAAAACTATAAACGTCGTTAATATTAGTTTTATTACTACGTTTTTTCGAAAACTATATAAACCTACTACTATTAGTTATTTTAACTAGACACGTAAAAAATACCGTAACTAAAGTAAGGCCGATATATAAACGAAAGTCGCTACTAACTTTTTAAACATTAACGTTTGTAATAATAGTCTTCGTAAGATCGGCGTTAATATCGAGTTATTTCGCGACGGATAAATACGTAGCGAAAATCTTTAATATACCGAGAAAGCTAGATATATTAACTATAGTACGGTTATTATTAAAACTATCGTATACGAGAACTATATAATGTTAAAATATATCTATACTTTTATATATTAAGTTTTAATCTTATCGATTTAAAAACTAAATCTTATAAGATTAATATATTTTCGTTATCTAACTATAAAGTAAACTATATCGTCTTTACGAAGTTTACGTAACCTTTAATAATTATATTATTATTAAAAGTTATATAAATATTAAAAATACGTATATAGTTACCGAAAAAAAATTTAATATAGTCGGTAAAATTCCCGAGCCGACGGAAATCGTCGGGTTAATAATTAAAGTCTAACTATAGACGTATAAATAACGGCGAGTACCCGTTAATATCGGTTAAAAAAATGTCTATAAAAATATTCTTAAATTTAACGCGAGAATCCGGGTTTTAACTATCGGTAAATAGTCGTTTTTTTTTCCGTAAAACGCGGGGAAGTATCGTAGCTAAAATATTAAATAAAAATATTAAAAAAAATAGCTTAATATACTTATATCGTAGTATAAATTAGTAAAAGAATAAATATAAAAAGTAAGTAAAAAACGAGATACTTAAAAATAAAAGATTAAAAAAAATGAGTAAAAAAAGTAGTTTATATATATAAAAAAATATATAAACAAAAGCAATAGTCTTAAAATAAATACGACTTAAACGAGACGTAATTTTACGGTAATATAAATTTTATCTTAAGTCGATAATATTAGTTAACTTTAATAGAATTTAAACGCGACGTAATTTTTAAGTAATATAAATTTTATTATAAGTCGAGTAACTATTTATAATATAAATTTAAAATAAATAAAACCTAGCTATTATTAAAAACATAATAATATAAAAATTATAAATTTGTTATTATACTAACTACGAAATTATTAAATAATATAGTAACAATAGTACGGCGCTTTTTAATTTTAGTTTTTAGAGCTTTATTATCGACTTTAGCTTCGATTTATCCGATAGCTTCGTTTATAGCTTTTACTATAGGTTTATCTTCGACTATAGCTTCTTTTATACGTCTTACGGTTTTTTATATAATATTAACTATATTTTTAACTATAGGCTCGATAGCTTTAATTATAAGCTCGATAACATCGACTATAAGCTCGATAACATCGACTATAAGCTTTTTAGTATCGACTATAGGCTCGATAGTATCGACTATAGGCTTTTTAGTATCGACTATAAGCTCGATAGTATCGATTATAGGCTCGATAACATCGACTATAGGCTTTCTAGCTTTAATTATAAGCTCGATAGTATCGACTATAGGCTCGATAACATCGACTATAAGTTCGACAGCTTTAACTATAGGTTCGATAGCTTTAATTACCGGCGATAATATTAACGATAATATTAACGATAATATTAACGACTAACGTAAAATAACAAAAGTAGAAATTCTAAAACTCGATACGAACGATACCGCCCGGCTACGAAGTTACTTACTATTACTAATAGGTATAACCGGTATACTACTATTAATAAGTAAAGCTTTTAGTTTATTAGTCGTAGTTATAACTAGCTTACTAGTATCTACTTAAATTTAATAAATTACTACAAAAACAGTATTAAACTTATTATAAATTTCTAAAGTAGTATTTATATTTTAATAAATAACCGTACTCGCGACATACGATAGAAATATTATAAATTAAGCGTACTCGTTATTATTAAAGTTAATAATAGCCGCCGGTACTATAATCTTTTAGTAGAAACGATTAAAAAGCTAGTATTAATACGACTTAATAATCTTATACGCTACTAATAACGCCGTATTACCCGTAATATAATTAAAAAAACTTATGCTCGAGACTAGTTGTTACGTTTATTTACGGTATAATATCGTTTCTTATATATAATAAAAAGACGTAGTAGTCCGTAGAATAACTTAATTAACTAGTAGTTTTTACTTAAAACGTATAATACGACTAATTGTTTAGTGAATCGTATTATACGACTAGCTTAACTATAAAATAATCCCGTCTATATAATAGTTATATAGATTTAGTCTATAAAACGATACCGACAAAAACGTTACGAATACGTTTATATTATCGAAAGGATTATTAAACCGTTCAATCGAAGCGACGCGTTCGTTAAAACGGTACGAAGCGCGGATAGACTTTACTTTAAGCTTAATTTTTATTAATATTTAAATCGTAATCTTAGCCCGTTAGTAACTAATTTAACTATGTAAAAGGAATATATACTTTACTATAAATACTTAATTACATATAATAATAAACCGTCGCTTTATAGTATAAAAGCTAACCGTTAAGGAAATTAACTACGTAAAAATAAAACTAGTTTTTATAATAAAAAAGACTTATTTATAACGGCCCGTAAAACGCTACTAATTATATCCGGTATAATTCGTTTAATTAGTAAGCTATATAATACTATTACCGCCCGCTTTTTAACGAATACTTTTTATTTAACGAATACCTAAAAAGGTAGCTTTTTTTTTACTTTTGCTTTTATTCTTACTTCGCCGGCTCCGAGATATAAACAATAAAAAAATATAGTTAAAGTCGACGTTTACTAATATAACGCCGCGATAGTTAGTAGTAATAGCTATAACGTTAATACTATCCGCGTTACTATTGCCGTTACTTTAGCCTTTTTTAATTTTAAACCGTAAAAGCTATACTTTACGATCGTTATCGTCTATCTTACTGTCGTCCGACTCGTTCGGGTCGACACTTAATATATAATCGTTATTAATAGTATTATTTATATTATTATCGGAGGCATAGTTAACGGTAGTTCTAGCCCGCTTCGACCGCCGAAGATTACTATCCGCTATAGCCGGCGACGTAGCCCGCTTCGAACCTAAAGAAATAGTAAACGACGTAGCCCGCTTCGAACTTAAAGAAACAGTAGACGACGTAGCCCGTTTCGAACTTAAAAAAGTAATAAGCGACGTTATCGTTATAATAATACTACTACCGTTTTTATTACTTACGCCGTTAGTTTTAAGTTCGGTAAACTATAGCTATAAGGTTTTAGTACGTATAAACATCGACTAATAACGAATATTAATAACGGTAGCTAGTATCTTACGTATCCGAGCATTTAGATGTTATATAATATATAAACGGATTAAGTAAAAAGGAATATTTATACCGGGTGTTATAATAATATTAGACGGTAATACTATAAAAATATATATACTCCGACGAAGCTATAGTAGCCTAAAAGTATCCTTTAATATCGTCGTAACAAAGTCGGGATTCTAACTATATAAGTTACTTATACTAAAGAAAAAAGTAGGATTTAACTACTAGAGTCGCTTTTAATCTTTGCTATACTATAGCCGCCGGACTTCGGTAAAACTAGTATTTTATTATATACGTTCGTCGAAGTAAATAATATTATAGTCACCTACTATAATATCCGGCGTCGTCTTTTCGTTAAATAACGCCTAAACGTCTTCGTTACTTTTTAACACCGGAAAGTCTAGTCTCGTATAATTAGTAGTTAACGTAAGAATACTACGGATATCTTTAACGGTATTTATAAACGGGGTAGCCGATATAAATAGTAAACGTTCTTTAAAAATTAACTATATTAAGAATCTACTTCGGTTTTTCGGGTTCCGAATCCGTTAGTATTCGTTTAAAACAACGGCATCGAACGTAATTAACTTAAGATAATTCGACTTAATTTTGCTACTTTTAACCGTACGGTTATCGGCCGACTCGTCGTTTTTATCGTCGTCGATACTAGCGGTTTCTTTAGACTACGTAACCGACCGTCCGACTTATATAAACTCGCGTTATATAAAAGTATTATAACTCGTAAAAATAATAGTCGACGTTGTCTATTTTATTATTAGTAATATTTAATCTTATAAGTATTATACTTTCGGTATTATAAGATTAAATATACCTTTTTATTATACTTTTTTTAGTTAGATTTTAAATACCGTACGTATTCGTTAAACTACGTAGGGTTAATAATACTTTTTCGGAATTTCGCTTCTTTAAGCCCGGAAAAGTTCCCTTCGTATCTATAATAGATAATAATTTTAAAAAAGTCATTAAATATAAACCGTATTTCGAAAAAAATCTATAATATAATAACAACTAGTACGATAATAAAGTACGGTTAATAAATCGTCGCGCGTAAAAAAGACATTTTAAATAACTTATATAAAGTAAAAAAGTACGTAATTATCTTTCCGCTACTAGTTTTATTAGTTAAAAAACAAGTGTTTAGAAAACGGTTTATTATTTTTAACGTACTTCCGCCGTTTAATATATTAGTATAATTTAGAAATAAAAGAAAATATACTTACTAACAACTTAATACGGCTTAAATAAAAACTACTTATTAATACCGCCGTCGTCGTTAAATACTTTAGTAGACTAATAATCGTCGGAAAACTATATATACGTTACGGCTATATACGTATCTATCGGTTAATACTCGGACGGTATTTCGTTAACTAAACGCGTTATAGAATAAATAGCCGTTTTATAACTTAAGATACCGCCGTTTTCTACTAAAAGTACGGCAAACTTTTTAACGACATTAGTTAATATAGTATATATGTCTTAAAACTAACTAAAGATCGTCGCCGTTAATACTCGCGTTAACGATACTAATATAGTAGTATTAAAAACTACCCCGGCCGGTACGTAGATAAGGCTAGATAATAAATTATATAAATCTTTTAATATACCTAAAGTCGTTTAGTTTAAAGGCGGGTTTTCTACTATATTATTAGTAATACGATGTTTATATATAGCTACCGAGAGATTCGTTATTAAGTTAGCTTTAAAAAAACTTAACGTTACTTTTTAAACATAGCGATAAACTCGTAGAGATATATTATCGCTTCGGCTAATAGTATCTTTATTTTTTTTACGTGCCGCATAAATTAGCTCTAAGAATATTTAACTTACCGTATTATTTAAATCTTATGAAATGTCGTTAAATATACGCGTTATTTTTAGCCTACTCGATACGTTCTACGGGATAGTATTTTAATCGGTATACGTTAAAATACTAGTAGTATTACGAGTAGTCCGAATAATAAAGTAGATAGTAGTAACGCGGCGCCGCCGACGAGTAGGATTAATGTTAATTTTATTACGACGTTTGAAAAACGTACGAAACGATAGATACGACCGGAGCTAGTCGTCGATAGTATACTCGAGAATACGAAAGTTATAGCTATTATTTACGTCGACGTCGATATCGGTTTTTAGTATATACTAAAGCGTACTAATATTATTAATAGCTAGCTTTAAGCTAATATAAGTAATATATAACATCGTATACGACATATTAATAGTATTATTGTTATTACTCGGGTTAATATTACTTTCGGTAATTACTAAAGTATAATTATCCGCGGTATTAGTTAATAAACCTTAAAAGTCGGCCCGTATCGTTAAATCCGCGAGTATTTTTAGAAAAAGGCTAAACGACGGTATATTTTAGGTCTTTACGATATTAAAGTTGTAGGATATTAAAATACTATAAAAAAAGAAAATAGAACTAGTTATACGTTAGTTACTACTATAATAATAAAAAAAAAACATACTTTTAGTATCGAGTTACGTCGTAAAATAACAAACGTCTATAAACTTAACGTGTCTACTAATAATAGTATACCTTTTAAACGGGGGATAGGTATTTAATATACGAATATATTTATCGAGTTTAAAGTTTTAGTAATGTTATAGATATTTATATCGTATATTTTTATCTTTACTAACATAAAAAAGATCTAGTTTTAATCGCGGCTACGGTTTTTTTTCGTACGAGTCGTTAGATTCGGGAAAGACTTTTAGTATCGACTTATACTCGAAAGTATTATACGTATTAGTAGCTTCGTTTTTCGTTAATCTAAAAGGTATTATAATATAAACAAGACGTATAAATATAGAAAAGTAAAAGAATAAAAAGTAAAGAATAGAAGAATAAAAAGTAAAGAATAAAAGAATAAAAAGTAAAAAAGTAAAAAGTAAAGAATAAATAGTTAAAATAAAAAAGTAAAAAGTAAAAAGTAGAAAGTAAAAAATAAAAAGTAAAAACTTAAAAGTAAACGAAAAAGTAAATAAAATATCAAAAAAATAAACAATAATACGATAGCTACTATAAGTAAATTAATATAGTAATAAATATAATAAATAATTATAAAGCTATTTAGATATAAATATAGTATAAAATTAACTAATATAATACTAACATCTTATAGAAACTATCCGGAAACGATTATAATCGACTAATATTTTATATATTTAATTAATATAAAATAAAAAAATTAAACTATTAATACAAAAAGTAATTAAACTATAACACCTTGTAAGACTTTCTCAAAAGAAATATAATTTATATAATCTTTGTTACTAAAAATAGCAAATATAATATTATCCTACTAGTATTCGTTTCGGCGTTTATAGTCTAAGTTTTCTAATAAAACTTCGCGTTAATAAAGTATAATATTTATAAGAAAATTACGGTATATACTATACTTAAACGTATTTAGTACGAGACGTATATAACTACGGGCAGCTATTATACGTAACGTTAGTCGTATTTTACTTTTAACCCGATCGCGAACTTTTTTAAGTCGGATTAACGTATATATATTAGTTAAATTAGTATTACCCGTTTAAGTCGTACGCGTCTAAAATATAAGTTTAATATTTAAATTCCGCGGAGTATAAATAGATATAATATTAATAACCGGCGGCGAAGCCGGTACGTCGTTTAGCTATAGTATAATATATAACTTAGTGTCGTTTTTTTTTAAAACCGTTATAACGGGAAAATATAAACTTTTAGTATTTATAATAAAATACTACGAAGCTATAGTAAATATACTTAACGAAGACCGATAAAATAACGCTTCTTTTTAAGCTATAGTACTTAATATTTAACTACTACCCGGTACCGTCTCGTTTATAAAACTTATAATAAAAAACGGCGCGGCGTTACGGAGAAAAAGTAACTCGAAGGCCGCCGTAATTATATTTATATTAACGAGTCGAATAACCGTAGTAAGGAAGTAAAAATAGCTTTTCGACGTTTTTAAAAGTATACTTAAAGTAACTTTCTCGTAAATACGCGTAGCGTTTATAATAGTATATTTTTAGAAATTACGCTCGGCTAAATAAATTAGTAGGTTATTAGCTATATTAACTATAATAAGTTTAGTATTTATTTTAATTATCGGAAAATATTTAGAAAAGAAATAGATTTAAAATATAAGATATAGATTAAAATAAAAAATATAGATTTAAAAAAAAGAAGGTAAAGATTAAAAAATAAAAAAGAAAAGAAAGAACGAAATCTTTTAGTATTTATATTCGAGTAGTTTTTTATATACGTATTAACTATTACCGAAAGCGGCCGAAAAAAAACTATAACGGTATAGGTTTAATCCTATAAGAATAAAACGTAGAAGATTTTATATATATAGCTAAAATAATACTAAAAGTATAGGTTTAATCTTATAAAAATAAGTAACAGTAGTATAGATTTAATCTTATAAGAATAAATAGTAACCGTATAAGTTTAATCTTATAAGAATAAAACGTAGGAATTAAACATATATAACTAAATTATAAGACAAATAGTAATATACGTAAAAGTATAATTTATTATAATAAATATAAATACGGCAAAAATAAAAACGAAAATAGTTAAAGTAATAATATATATCTTAGTATAACTAAAGCTACTATTTCTAGTCCGTAAATACGTATATAAACTAGGCAAACTACCTTTTCGCCGAGTATTAACTATTTTTTTGTCCCGACATTAATTTATGTCCGCGGCTATCGCTTAGAATATAAATAAGCTACTTTTTATTTAACGGACAGTAATTTAGCTAAATGGTAGCCGTAGATATACTGGCTTCGAACGGTCTAACGTTATATAAAAGGATAGTACTTAACTTACGCGGGTATCGATAATAGGTACTATATACTATACCCCGTTAAACGTTTATACCTAGCGTTTAGTTAAGTAAATAGGCGCTACGCCGTTTAATAGCTATCTATAATTAGTACGACTTAGTTACGTTCGTATCGTCGTATGCTACTTGTTAAAGTAGATATAATTTAAAGCTATAATAATAACGTAACTTAATATCTAATTAGTACGTAAAAACGGCGCGACGTTATTACGATACGCCGCGTATTTACTTAACGGCGTAGTAATATTATATTATAATAAAATATAACGTACCTCGGTAATAAACTACGTCGGTAAGGTATCGTCTAATAGTTTCTACGTAAATCTCCGTATAAATATAGCCGGCTTAAGTTCGAGGCGCTTACGACTTTCAATAATAAGATTATAGAAATATTTCGAAAATACTAGTTTGCCGCGCGGGCTTATAATCGTTATATCTTACGGCACGGGACTTTCGCCGTCTTTAGTTAAGATACGTCTTAGTTGTTTTTTTTTTCCGCGGAACTCGATGAAATTTTCGCGGTGTAATCTAGTAACGTATAGTAGCGTATCGTACCGTAGTATATCGTTATAATTGAGGTCCGTTATTATTAAGTTTTATCGCGGATATTATTAAATAAAGTTAAGTTAAAGTTATAAATGAAAGTTAGATTAAGTAATATATTTATAGTAAGTAATATACAAATATATTTTTTATATATTAGTTTACTACTTAGTATAATTTATATAATAAACGAATAATAATTATATAATTACGTACGTAAATAAAATAGCTTAAATCGTATAATAAAATTTATACCGTATAATATAAAGTATACGAATACGGTTTACTTTAAATAATAAAAACATATATAGACTACTCGTTAATCTTATCCGTTAGGTCTACGTATAACGGCGCTAACTCCTCCCCGTTAACTTTATTAATAATATCTTCCGATATTACGAAATTTTTAATTAATAGACTATTTATATAGACTTAGTCTAACGAAGTACCGCGGTAGAACTCGATAGTTTTTATCGGTAGTAATACGGTATACTTTAGAATAAAATATACGATAGATTTGTTTAGTATAATAAAAATACGATATAAACCGGTATTTTTTTTAACGTTTTCTTCGAAGTTTTTATATAGTTTCGTTAAAATATTATTATTACTAATAAAATTAACCGAAACGTTACTAACTAAAGTACTACTTTATTTTTCCCGTACCGTTTTATTAATCGTAAAAGATAAAAAAAACAATATACTAGTACCGTATACTTTATAAAAAATAAAATACGGCCGTTACCGGTAAACGCGGCGACTTTATATACGCCGACTTATTATACTAATCGTAGAAAAAAAAAGTATAAGTATAGCTAACTTAAGCTTCTTTAAAAATAACGTTCCGCGAATTAGTTTTTTATCTTTAAAGAGTTTAACTACTTTAAGACAACGGCCTTCGTAAATATTAGCTAATATTATATGCTATTTAAAAATAAAGCTTATATTTTAAAAACGGACGAGAAGTTCCGTAGCTACGGTTCGGCGTCGGTCGATAGAATTTTCTAGTATAGTAACGTTAGACTAATATACTAATAAGTTAAAAACGGGAGTAAGTAAAGCCCGGCTTTTTATTACTTTTATACGTTAGAAGCGTAAAGCTATTATAAACTTAATGTTTTTACTACTTACGAGTTTTTCGTACTTTTCGTTAGAAATAAACCGAAGTAAAAAGTTAAACCGTAACGAAATAAATATATAAGTACGGAGAAATATAGTAACGCGGTCCGTAGACTCGGAGTTTAGAAAGTCGTCTATAATATAAAAACCGGGCGTATATTTAAGTAAATTTTTAACGATTATTACATCGTTATTCGGTCCGTTAGTATTAATAGTTGCTTTATAATACTACGTGTTTAGCTCGGTAAAGATTTAACGGATAGTAGGTCCTTTAGTATAGCTTTTCGTAAAAACACGGACTAATTTCGTTTATATCGTAAATAAACGTAACAATTTACGCGGTTAAATTAAGTCGCGGCTTTCTTTTAGTCTATATACGACGACTTTTATTAATATAACTACTTTCTCGATAGTATCGTCGAAAAAAAAATAAGTCAAAAGCTCGAGTTACGTAAAAACGTCGATAGACTTAGTAAATTTATCGATAGAAGTTATTATAACGTCGGTAGAATATAGTTTAGTTATATATATAACAAGAAAAAAAGGAAATATCGATAGAAAAATAAAAAGAAAAGATTAAAAATCTTTTTAGACTTTAAACGATATATTTATAAAAATAACAATATAGTCGTACCTTTTTATCGTCGACGATAATTATAATATTATAGTCGTACTTTTTTATAACGTCAAACAATTAATTAAGAAGTTACGGAAATCGTACCTTTTTATTTTAACTTATAAGTAATTATTAGTATATTTAATCTTATAAAACCGGAACTAATATATATTATAACATTATATCTAATATACGTATATAATGTTACTATCTTTATAGACTAGTTTCGTTAGTACGACTTCTTAAAAAAACTATAATTAAATATAAAAAAACATTAAGTAAATAGTTAAAGACTTTAGTATTATACCGATAATAATAAACAATAGTAGTATGTTTAATCCTATAAATATTAGTTTACTAAAATATATACTATAGCATTTAATCCTATAAGATTAAACATAAGTTAACAAACTATATGTATTTAAAGATAAAACTATTTTTAATTATTAAATCGAAGTTAATTTTAATATCGAATTATATTTTTATAATTATATTAACTTATATATAGTTTAGTTTTATTATTTAAAAGTTAGGTGTCGTTACGACACTTAATTAATATTAGATAGCTTAGACAGTCGATATAATAGTTAGTATTTTTATTAGTTTATTATTACTATCGACAAAAAATATTAATCTTATAGGTTTAACTATATATAAATCCTATAAAATTAAATAAATAATAGTACTAGCGGCTATAAATATTAATTTTATATAACTAACTATATCTAAATCTTATAGGATTAAATAGTTAAAGGCTTAAGGTATAAGATAAAGTAAAATATTAATCTATAAGAATTAATTATATTACTTTTATAAGATTAAAATAAATAATTTATATTACGTATATAAACTTATTACGTAAAATATTATAAAGTAATAATATCTTCGTTTATTTTACCGGACTTTTTAATACGTAGCTCGATAGTTTAACTACGTTATCCGTTAATTATAGCTAGCTTTAAGTAAACGTTAAGTAAGTCCGCGTTATTAAAAAAAAAACGGCTTAGCCGCGCGCTTTTAGCCGCCCGTTTACTCTACTAATAGGTCGAAGTAAAGTCGGTAGGTTATATATTTACAAAATACTTAGTATTACTAGTAGATAGTTTAAGACGTTTTCTTCGATAAGTTAACGTAATAACGGTCTTACGTTTAAAAGTACCGTTTTATACCGTTACGGGCTCCGTAGTAACTTTATCTTTAACTATAAACGAGCTAGCCGGTTTTTATATAGTTAAGTCTTATATAAACGCCGGCCCCGGTACTTAGCTAAAATCGTCGACGGCTTTACGGTACTATAGTAGCGGCTTTAAAAAACTATAACGAAACGGAATGTAAGAGTATTCGGTCGTTTTATTCGGGAGATAGTTTTTTAAAAAGCTAGAAAACTTACTTTTTACCTACGTATTAAAGGCAACTATAATGTCGTTATTAGACAAATTTCCCGTAGTATGCCGGTTATACCGTTAGCTAATTTATATCGTCGGTAGCTATATAACCGTAGCGGTAAGTATACCGTCGCGAGTTTTATTAAACTCTCGAGATATATAATTAAGGAGTAAATAGCTAAGGTTTCGGTTAGTATTTTCGGTATCGTTTTAGTTTTTAACCGGCTTAAACGGATACCGGAAAAGAAATAAGTTTTTATATTTTAACTCGATACGGATTTATCCCGTTTAAAATATAATAATCTACTATAGCTTTTTATTTAACGTCGTTAATATACTTAAGACTAAGAGGCGTTTAGTATATTAAGTAGATATAGTTTAGTTACGGAGTTTAAAAGTATCGTTAATAAACGGCTTTTTAAAAAAATAACGAATATATTCTACGACTATTAGGTTATATTTTTATCCCGACGGCTAGTAAGTAACTTTTACTTTAATAACTTTAAGTTTATACGGTACTAGTTTTATAGTAACGAAGTACTTTACGAGGGACTTTTATTTTTTACGATTATATTAACCCGCGAACGAATTATATTAATATATAAAATTATATATTTTGTTAATAATAGTTAAAATCTAGTAATTAACGTAGTTAGTAACGTTTAATACGGGAATAACTAAAAAACGTTTTTTATTAGTTTAGTTAGCCTAATTTTATTTAATGTTACCCGCGATACCGATTTGAAATTCGGTACTAGTAAAAACCTATATTAAGTTAGTTATATCTTAAATAGTAAGTAGTATACCGGCTAGAATTATGTCTCTAGTAAAGTACTTTTTAGCTATAATAACGCTTTTTATATCGAACAAGTAATAAAAAAACTCGGCCGTTATTATACTATATAAATTATTATTATTAATAAACGCGGTACGCGGCTATAAACTAGGGAAATACTTACGGACTATCGTAGTACTTCCGAATTCCCCGGCAACGCGGAAAAATACCGGGCGTTTAATAATAATATTAAAGGTATATATATCGGGAAAGTCTCGGCGGAAAAAAAATTAACTAGTAGTAATACCGGCTAAACGTATCTTATTAAGCTACGCTTTAGTATAGCTGTTTGACTTACGCTTCGACGTAGAAGATTCTCCTCGGTATATAGTTAAAGTAATTAAAGGATTATATTATAAAAGTAAAAGTAGTTATTAAAGGTACTAATAAAATTATAAGTAACGTAGGTACTATTATATATAAATAGTTAAAATAAACTAGCTATTTATTATTATATCGTAAATAACTAAAATAAAATGCGTAAAAATAAAATATATAGTGATAAAATTCTAACGATATATAAAAAATAAATATAATAAAATCTAATAATATAATAAAACGAAAGTAAACATTAAATAAATAAAAGTATATTATTATATATAAATAAAGCTAAATAATTATTAATAAAAGCACTTTATTATATATAAATAAAGCTAAATAATTATTAATAAAAGTATTTTATTATATATAAATAAACTAAATAAATATTAATAAAAATACTTTATTATATATAAATAAGCTAAATAAATATTAACAAAAGTACTTTATTATATATAAATAAATAAAATAAATATTAATAAAGGTACTTTGTTATATACGAAATACTAGTATATTTACCGATACGAAAGTATAAAGTTAGATGCCTTATAATAAAAACTATATTAAACCCCCGCCGTCTATAAATATTATTTATTTACTTATATTTTAACTTATATTAGCCGATATTAACTTTAACAATTAATATAACCGATAATATCTAACCCCCGTTTACTATTACCGTTAAAAATATTAATATCGGTAAAACTTAAAACTTTATAGTAAAGTAACGAGTAGCTTATACTACTATAGTTAAAGCCCGTACTAAAAATATAATATAAACGTTAAATTAAACGGTAACGTAATTCGACGACGATACGGTAGCTTAAGTCCCCGTTATTACTCGCGACATTATTTTTTTATAAAATTACTCTAAGTTTTTCGATACCGTAACCGATAGTATAGTACGTTAATTTCGTACGGAATTGATAGTTTTATAACGATATATATCTTACTACTAACTTTAAAGCTACTAAAATCTATATATTATTTAGTTATTCCGTAATATTACTAATTAAAGTTTTTTATAAGAATTACTATACGTACTTACGGCCGTCGTTAACTATTTCCGTAAATATTAGGTTTAACTCGAGGCGACCGCCCGGCCCGTATACGTCGAAAAGCTTAACGGAAGTTTTTTAGGTATATACGCCGGTATACTAATAGTTAATCTATAGGCCGTTACCGGTTTATTTATTTAAGTTTATAAATATAAAAACGTTATACTTTACTAATACTATAAATAAAACTACCGCCGATATATACGTATAAATAAAGATAGTAAAACTATCGCCCGCGTTATATAACTATTTTTTAAATATATCTTTCTACTTAATCTAAATAAAAGCTACTATAGTAACTACTTTTTCCGTTAGGATACGGTAGTTTATTCGTATTATCCGAACCGCCGCGCCGAGCTAGGTGTTTTTACCGATGTTTTACTCGTATACCCGGAAATAAAATTATCTCTAAAACCCCGTTAGTTAAACCCGGAAACTACGTTTACTATCGGTACCGAAATAAACGTACGCCTCGTTTTTTTTTTTACATTTATTGTAAAAAATAGACTATAGACTAATACGTACGAGTTTTTTAGCCGTAATCGTTCGTAAGAAGGCGTATCCGTATCGGGTAAATAACGGGATACTTGTATATATAAGGCTAATTATTCCAACTTATAAGCTTTTAATTAATAAAGTTAAAGGATTTTTGATACTATAAGATTAATATATTAACGACGATAATAAGATTAAAATAATTTAGTATAGATTATTTATTTTGTTTGAATTTGTTAAATAAACGTATAGTTTTTATAGAATAACTTTAATATACGGTAATAAACGAGTTTGTATCGGTTATACGGAATAGTCTATACTATAAATTAGTAAGTATTAATTTTATAAGATTAACTATAGTTTTATTCTTATAAGAGTTAAAAGGTTATTAATCGTATAAGATTAACTATAGTTTTATTTTTATAAGATTAAGAAGGTTATTAATTATATAAGATTAAATATTACTAAAGCTATAACCGGACATAATAGCTAAAATAATATTAAAATGGATTTATTATTAAATAATACCGTAAGGCAGTATTATATTTAAATTAAAAATAAAGATTTCGTCTTTTATGTCGACTAATAAGTTGTTTTTTAAATAACTAATTTTTAGTAGAGTATTAAAGGAAAAACTTTCCCTATCTAGTAGATTATTAATTATCGTAGTTATAAAGATTTCGGTAGGATTTTTAGTAAAGTATTAAAGGAAAAACTCTTTCTATTTAGTAGATTATTTATTATCGTCGGCTTTAACTATTCCGGTAGTATTAATACCTAGAAGTAGTTGATAAAATAAGTTTACTATCTAGTAGACTATTAATTATAATAGTCTTCTACTAACGGCTTAAAAAAAAATAATCTAATAAACGAAGATAACGATAGTAAAGATATATTAGTTTTAGGTGTTTAATACGTTTTTTATTTTTGTTTTTATAAAGACTATAATCGGTATTTATTTTATAACGAGGTAGTAATCTAGTAAAATATTAAAAGAAAAACTTTTTTTATCTAATAGATTATTAATTATCGTCGGTTTTAACTATTCCGGTAGTACTAATACTTAAAAGTAGTTAATAAAATAAGTTTACTATCTAATAGACTATTAATTATAATAGTCTTCTACTAACGGCTTAAAGAAAAATAATCTAATAGACGAAAATAACGATAGTAAAAATATATTAGTTTTAAGTATTTGATACGTTTTTTATTTTTATTTTTATAAAAACTATAATCGATATCTATCTTATAACGAGGTAGTAATTTTACTCGAAGGCAACGTCGGTTTAGTAAAAAAGCTAAAGTCGATGCTTTAGTTTTAACGGTTATTATATTATTTAGTTTATATGTAGATTTCGTAAGTAGTATATCGGCTTCGTTAAACTTAACTCGTTTATTAAGTCGGACTTCGGCTTTAGCCCGGCTTTATTTTAACTAGCGCTTTGTATTTTTTTTTTACAGGAATTATAAGGACCGGTAGGTAGTTTTTTAGATAGTCTTTTGCGAAAGTAACGGTAGTCTTACGGATTTAAGCTTTAATGAAGGAGAGTTAGGAGTTAATTATAGCGTATTAGTCCTTGCCTTAAACTATAGCTTAGTCGTTAGTTTTACTAGTAATATTTTTAAGTAAGGTTTTATTAGTACAAATAATAATATAGTTATTACGGAAGATATAAGGTCGTTATTAAGCCCGTTTAGGTGCCGCGACTCGATTTTTTTGAAAAAGGCGGCTTTATTATTAAAGTTTAAACGAGCCGTTATTTTTTGTCGTTTTTAACTATTCCGGTAGTATTAATATCTAGAAGTAGTTAATAAAATAAGTTTATTGTCTAATAGATTATAATTATCGTAGTTTTTCCCGCGATAATTAATCCCGATATACTTATACGGACTTTTTATTTTAGTATGTTTTAATAAATTTTATAAATACGGTTAGTAGTTAAATTATTAAAGCTATTAAAGTTTTAATTTACTAAACTTTTTAACCTAGTATATATTATTTATATAAGTCGTACGAGTTATAGTAGATTTTAAGATAGTAGAATTTAGTAACCGACTACGAGGCTATATTAACGGCTTCTTTAATTATCTTCGTAAATAACTCCGATATGTTATTAATATTTAACTACGAGATACTTCTTTTTAAAAAGTTTATTACTACTAAAGTATTAAGATTAACGGAGGTAAGTTAGACTTTTTTCGAAACGGTAGATATTATTGTATATAATGATTTTCTTTTGATACCGTTTTTTTTAAGGCATATAAAATAGCGATTTATTTTGTTTTTTAATGAAAAGTATTTTTTTATAATATTATAAGTAGAAAAGTAAGTCCCGTAAGTAGGTAATGATCGAGGTTTAGACTTACGCGTCGGTTATATAGTTAGGAGGTTAAAAATAATAATAAAAAAGAAAAAAAGGTCGACTAAAAGAAAAGGAGAGATATATTTATAGTTAGGAAAAAGCTATCAAAGTAGTTACCGAATTAGTAGTCGGTAAGATATATTATAAAATAAAACTCGTATCGAATTATATAAAAGATTTAATAATAATAGTAAACTAATTATAAATTAAATAAACTATAATTGCTAAGATTATTAGATAAAAATCAACTATTAATTAATACCGATGTTATATTAGTAACGACCGATAAATTATATAAAGAATTAAATTAGTAATTAGTTATAAAAATATTAAATTATTATTTATTAAATAATAAAAATTAAATATATACTTTTTATATAGTTGAATTAAAATTTAGTAAATTATGTAACAAATAGTAATAAGTTATATTAAGTAAAAATAAATTACTAAATATAAACGACGTATAGTTTTAAAATTAAACAAAAATTATCGTAAGAATTATTCGATATTTATAAAATTAAATATTAATAAAATACTACGATAAAAGTAAATTTCTTTACGTAAGCTAAAATCTTATATATTATATTTAAAGTATATATATTATATAGTAAATATTATACTATATGTAGTAGACTATAACCGGTATATTTTTATATATTTTAGACTTATACGCGTTCCTTAAGTTCGACGGCGGCCCGGGGATTTAACCTATAGTTTTAATATCGTTATATATAATTTATTTTAAGTAGTTGATTTTTAATTACGTTAAAGTCGACACTTAACTACTAAATAATTAAGTGCCTTTTACTAAATAATTATATATTTAGTAAGTTACTAAACGAATAATAAAAATAAATACGGTAATAACGGCTACGCCGTTTACGCGAAGCCTTTAATTTTACTCCGGGGCTAAGTTTATAATTTAAAGTACGTAAACGGTGATTTTATAATATATAAGTTAATCTTATAAGATTAAGTATAGTTAATTTTATAAAATTAATAGTTGCCGATAACTTAACCCCGTTAGGCTAAAATTATAATTTAAAACCGGTAGTTGTAACTTTTTATAGTATAGGCCTATTATAAAAATTATATAAAATTAAATAATTAGGTTAATTAAATCTATTCGAGTATATTAACTAACGATCGCCGAGCGGAAACTACTTCGTATATAATATTATTTGCTAGTCTTATACGTCTTTTTACTTTTATATGTTATAGTAAAAAAAGATTATTTATTTTATAACCTATAGTATATAAATCGCGTAGCTTAAATACTAGTAAAAATAAAATATAAAAACTAGTCCTCGTCGTATTCGAAATTAATAAACAACTACTTAAATTCGTTATTAGTAATTTAAACTATAACTTCCGGCGACTTAATAAAGTCGTTAATTAAACTACGGCGAAAATAATTTAAGTTAAAACTACCGTTAAGTAAAAAAATAGTAGCTTTCGTCGGTACTAACGCCGTATTTTTAACGATAAAACGGACTATAGTATATTTTAGTTTTAGTAACCGGCGCCGGAAGATATAGTCGGAGTTAAAAAGTAAAAAAATATCGCCGTTTAGCTTACGGAAGCCGGCTTTATAACGGATTATATCGGTTAAGTTATTACTAGTTTTACCGACGGTACGCTACTAGTAACGAATAGCGTTGTTTAAAGTCGGGGATATAAAAAGAAGTATTTTTATACTTAAAGCCGAGTAAAAAACTATATACGGGCGTTAACGATAAACCCGAGTCTTTTACGCTTATAAACTCGATATTTCGGTAAAAGAAAGAAATTCTACGAGTATAGCCGATATAATATATTAGTTATTAAGTAATCCGTTAATAAAATTCTTTTATTTTAAATAATCGACGACGTTTAAATAATAGCTATATCTAAAGTCCGATATAAAAACGTCTTACTTATATATTAAGTTAATATTTTAAAAACGGATAGATAATTCGGTAAACGTAGATCGGTAGCGATTGTTATATAATTTTAAAACGATAATACTCGACTAATACGATAAAAGTTTATATATAACGCGGGGTATTAATTAACCCCGGAAAAAGTTCCTATATTAAAAGTTTAACGCGGCTTTTAGTTTATTATTAACGTCGTCGGTTATTTTTCGAGCCGTTGTTTCGATTACTAGCTAGTAAAAGAACTTTACTCGAAAAAAACTAAAGAAATAATAATAAAGAAAGTGAATGACGGGATTTTTAGTTACTAGCTAAAGCTAGGCGCCGACGAAATTAGTAAAAAGAAACGTAAACTTTTAGTAAGGGGCTAGTAAAAGCCCGAAGATATTTTTTACCGAGTAATTTTTTTTAGCCTAGTAAACGGTCGGCTTATTAAAGTTTTTTTTAGCTTAATAGGTAGTCGGCGTAACGGCGTACGATCTAATAGTATATTAAGTAGAAAGTTTTTATTAAAAGCCGGGGAGTATCGTAGTATTATTTTTTCTAAAACGTTTAGTAACGATAGTAGCTAATACTATAACTTTACCGGTAACGTCGTCGTTTTACATTTGAGAAAAAAAACTCGACGAGGTCGTAGTAAAGTCGAGGTTAGTAATGTAATGTTATAAAAATCAAACTATAAAACTACTTTTTAAAAATAATAATAACATTATACTAAAAAAAATATAATTGTACCTTTTAAATTAGATATATAGTAAATAAATAAACAACTAAGCATACTTTTTTAATATAATAGTTACGACCGATATAAAAAAAATATCCCCGTACTTTTAACAAATAATATAAAGTAATAAATACCGTCGTAATATATTGTTAAAAACAAAAGGTGTTATATATATGTGAATATACGATACTACGTATTATATAGTTTCGTAATATAGATAAACTATACTAAGATATAGTTTTTATAGCCGTATTTAATATATTAATTGTATATATAATAATATATAAAGCCCGTATTTAGTAGTATATATTTAATATTATTTACTTAAGTAAAGTACTAAACGGTATATAATACCCGTCGAAAACTACTAGTTAAATACCGTAGTAGTCGGCTATCGATATTATATAATTACTCGGCCGTATAATACGATATATTAATCTTATAAGGTTACGATTTTATTAATATTAATCCTATAAAGTTATATCTTATTATATATATTAATCTTATAAGATTATATTTTATTATATATGTTAATCTTATAAGGTTATATCTTATTATATATATTAATCTTATAAAATTAAGATATATTAATTTTATAAAACTTATTATTTTATTTTAATAAAATTATACATTTTATTCGATCTAATAAGATTAAATAGTCGTATAGCCTATAATTTTAGTCTTATAAAATTAAAAATAACTAATTATATTTTTAAATTAAATAAGTACTTAAGACGCCCCGTACTATACTAATACCGTAAAATATCGGGAAAATAAACATCGTAGTACTAATAAATATACTAACTTTTTAAAGTATAAAATCGAGATATAAATATTAGAAATACGACTCGAAGAAAATTTAACCCGCTCGTAAATAGCTAAGTTCTTAACAAACTTAAGCCGTTAATAATAAAACATACGGAATATTTAGCCCGCGCGAGATTTATTATTATTAAGAGTTAGACTATACGTTTAAAGTATTTTTTTTAATAAAGCTTGTCTAACTTTAATTACGTCGTCTCGATTTTAATAATATAAGTTTTTTAAAATAAAAAACCGAGATTTTTAATATCGGTTTTAAAAATATTAAATAATATACTACCGATGTTTTTTATAATAACGTACTAGTTTAAACCTTTTTTTAATTTTTTAGGCGGCGATAGATAGTTGTTTTTAATTAGTAAAGTAATTTTCGAGGATATATTATACGACTTTATTCTTCGATAAAAATTCTACTTTTTTTTAGCTTTATAACAAGGATCGCGATATTAAACTTAAGATAGTATATATTACGGTTAATATTACGTTTTTTATTACTTAAAAGATAAGCCTCGTTTATTTATAAACGGGGATAAGTAGCTTTAAAAGTAGAAGGTTCCGTCTAGTAAAAATAGTTTAGTATCGTTATCGATACGAAGTCGACCGAAACGTTACTCGTATAAATATTTAAAATCGATTTTATTAAAGATATTACTTTACTTAGCTTAGTCGACTAAATCGCTTAATAGTATACTAGTAATTATAGACGTATTTAAATTTAAGCTTTAGCTTTCGTCGAAGACGTTTAAAAAGTCGATAACTATAAGAAAATAAGTAAAACGGCTAATACGTACGTTTAATTTATTTTATAGCCGTTTAACGGTTTATTTTTATATCGTAAGCTTTTCTTTAAACGTAAAGCTATTATAAAAGATTAAAGCTACCGGTATAAACTAAATCGTATCTTCGTTATAGTTATAACGGCTATATAACCTAGCCGCCGATAGCTTCGTATCCGTAGGTTGATAAGTAATTATTTTTAAAACGTATATTTTTTT
Source organism: Ophiostoma tasmaniense (assembly GCA_022392925.1). Classification (NCBI taxonomy): domain Eukaryota; kingdom Fungi; phylum Ascomycota; class Sordariomycetes; order Ophiostomatales; family Ophiostomataceae; genus Ophiostoma; species Ophiostoma tasmaniense. The sequence goes on from JAKRGK010000039.1 coordinate 31,726, forward strand.
AATAATACGGGATACTTAAGTATACTACGTTATACGGCTAGATTACGTATTATATTACTTTTAAAAATACGGGTTAATATATAACGTATACGCGGCTTATCGATAGTACGATTTTTAATAATAGGTATAAACTATAAATTTAAGCTAAAAGACCGGCCGATTTCCGAAATATAGTGCCGAATCTAAGTATACGTTAGTCGGGGTCGAGTAAGTCGTTTTTTTTATAGTACTCGCCGCCGATACCGCCTTCGTATAATAGATACTTTCTTTACGACGGGTACGTCTCGATTTAGTCTACTTTACTAGAATCTTTAGTATTTAAACTCTATATATATTTATTCCGGTAAAAACGATACGTTACTTTAGTTAATAGTTTAAAATACTATTAATTTCTACGTTAACTTTATAACGTAGCCCGTATATTTAATAGAAAGTATAGAAATATATAAAAAAAAGCCCGTATACTTAATAGAAAGTATAAAAATATATAAAAGGTCGTATCGCGATTTACTAAAAAAAAGTCGACGTAGTAATATTAAACTTTAATAATGACTTAAGTTTTAATAGTAGTAATAAAGAAATAAAAAGATAAAAACAACTAAAGAAAAAAGGAGCGAGGTATTTATAGACGGGTAAAAAGTAACACGTAATAACGAGGTAATTAGTGAAAAAATAATAAATACGATACTAAGTTAAAGCTGAAAATAAAAGTAATGATAAAGTAAACTTAGATAAAGATATTATAACAAATAATAGGAAAAAATAAGTAGTTATATATCTAACGAAAATAACTCGTTACTAAATATTAGACGGTAAGTAAGTATTATACATCTAGTAATTAGACAACTAACTATAAACATAAAAGTATTAATATAAAAAACGATAGATACGACGGTAACTTAATAATAAAAAAAAAAGTAATTATAAAGTTAAAGTATTTAAAAAAACTATAGTAAATAATAAAAAAAAACAAATAATTATATATTTAACGAAAGTAACGCGTTATTAAATACTAAACGGTAAGTAAATATTATATATCTAATAACTAAACAACTAACTATAAATATAAAAATACTAATATAAAAAGCGATAAATACGACGGTAACTTAATAATAAAAAAAGAAGTAATTATAAAATTAAAGTATTTAAAGAAACTATAACAAATAACAAAAAAAAGCAAATAATTACGTATCTAACGAAAACAACGCGTTATTAAATACTAAACGGTAAGTAAGTATAGTAAATAAACGTAAAAGTATTAATAAAAGTAATAGATACGATTTAACTTTAAGAAAATAAGTAATAATAAAATAAATCTATAAAGAAATATTAAAAAAAAGTTAAAAATATATATAAAAAAATTTAAATAATTTTAAATTTAAATTAAATTTAATATTTAAAAACACGGTAAAAGAAGTAATAATATTCCTTAATGTTAAAATATATATAATATAAACATAGTATTAAATACAAAATAACAAATGTAAATTCTTTATTAAACTACTTTTATACGATTAAATAGTTACGCCGTACTAAATTAATTAGATAGTTTTATAAAATTAAACTATAAGTAGATATACTTTATAAAGTTATAGTAAAAAGTACGGTTATATAAACAACTAACTATTTTAGTTTTTACGTGTTTTAAATATTTAAGGAATACCGGTAATAGCCGGGGTTATTTTTAATACTATTTTTATAAGATTAAATATACTAAAGTTTTATAAAATTAAATAGTTATTAGTAACGCGACTTACCGTTAATATAAATATTAGTCTTATAAGATTAAATATACTCAAATAAAATGAAACTTATTAATACGACTCGCCGTTTACGCGAAACCTAACCGTCCGGATTAAGTTTATAGTCTAAAGTATATAAATAATAATATTATAACGTAGAAAACATAGTAATATTTAATTTTATAAAATTAATTTATATCTTTAATCTAAATTTTATAAGATTAAAAAGTTATATTACTAATGTTATTATAATACGCGGCTAAAAGTACAACTTTTATATTATAAAATAACACGTCTTTTTGTTATAATTAAAACACAGATATATAATAGTAGATAAATAATTTATTATAAAGCTAGAAACAACCCGTAAAATACGTAGAGATACTTAAATAATATTAGTATACTTTAATCTTCGACTAAAATAAAATTATACCTACCCGACTCTTTTAGCTTATTATATTATAACGAATTTTAAGAACTCGACTCGTTGCCGTTTTCTTCCGCGGATTTATTATAAATAAAGTCGTAGATTGTTATCTTTTTAAGTTTAAGGTAGTTAAAAATACTCTTACCCGTTAATGTAAATACCGCTATAAGCGGTAAAAACCGGTTTTTTAATATAAAAGATATAATAAAAATAGACAACGACGTTAAAACCCGGTATAGCTTTTAATATCGTTATATAAAAGACTTTACGGCCGACTTTATTTATGTTAGATTCGATATATCTAAAAGAAAAAATAACGAAAAGGTGTTTTATACGGCGTTTACTAAAAAAGAATTACTTTCGGTATTATGCTATATTTTTCGTACGGTAGTATTAATAAACGGGGAAATAAACGGTAAGATACCCGGTTTAAAAGCTTAATATAATATTACTACGGGCCGTTAGCGATAGAGTTTAGAGCTTTATATTTTTCGGCTTTTTATACCCGTAAGCTCGACAAAAAGTATTATAGTCGTAAACTTAAGTTTTTTACGTGTCTCGGAACTAAATAGTAGCTTTTTACCGCGTAAAATTCTTATAATATCCGGCTTATCGTTACTATAAACTCCGTTATTTAAACGGTCTTATATAGTGATAAACTCGATACTAAGTAGACGTAGTTGTAACTAGACGTAGGTAGTATTTTTTTACGTAATTTTTTTTTTTAGAATCGTTAGATTAATCTACCGGGTTATAATATCTTAAATATCTCGCGGAAAGGATTAGTTAGTCGGTTTTTTTACCGTATATAGCTTAAAAGTTTTAGCGTATTTATCGTCGTCGTTATTTACGGTTATAATTACCGATTTCTCGATAACGAGCGTAATTAAAAACGTTTTTCGGTTATCTATAAATATATAACGGCGAAAAAAATAGGCGGCGACGTCGTTTACGTTAGTAGGTATTAAGTCGTATAGAAAGTTATATTCGATATTCGTCTTAGAAGACTTTTCGATACGGATACTAGCGGTAGTATTAAAAAAACGAAAAATAGTTTTAATTATACGGGTTTGTAATAGTAATAGTCGAAGAAATTTTCGGGATAAGAAGGTATCGGTCGTATCGCGTAAGCGTTTTATAACATTTGTTACTTATTGGTTAGTTTTTTTTATAGTACGGTCGAGAGAATTTATATCTGTACGGCGTCGTTTATTAGTCGTATTACTGTCGTTGCTACGGCTTAAGGTTGTAATACTACTTTGTTTTAATACTTTTTCTAAGATGTTTTAGCTACCGGGAGTTATTAAAACGTTTAGTATTTATTCGTTTTTTTTAAAGACGGGGCTATTATACTCGTCGTCGTCGTTTTTTTTATTAGGCGTAGTCGGTATTGTACGGATTAGTTGCGGCTAAATAAAAGGCAGCGATAAGATTTAGACATAAAGAAAAAAAATAGGTAACGAAATGTTTTAGAACTATATAAAACGAATAGACGAAAGCCGCGTATTTTAATAAAACGGTTATGCTTTTTAAAAGTAGTACGAAAATAAACAGGTATTATCTAAGCCTTTAATAAATAATTAACGCTTTTTATTTTATATTCGATTATACTCTACGAGATTCGTACCTTCTACTTAGGAATAGCTAAATCTAAAAACGGGACCGTTTTTTCTTAGATATAAATCGTAAGAATAGCAATTATATATACCGCCGAAAACGTATGTCGTTTTTAATATATAAGGCTTTAACTTTAGACTATTTATTAGTATATAGCGATACTTATAGTAAAATTACTATGTTAATTTTACGACTAAGTTATTAATACGACTATATCTATTTTATTTACGGGTCTACGAGAGTAAATATAATTACGGAGTAAGGTATCGTCGTAAAAAAAGATAGATAAATACCGTTAAAACGAAATTAAAATATACGGCGTAATTAAGTTATATATAGTAAATACTCGTATATTTAATTTTATAAAAGTCGAATTTTATAAGATTAAATAATAGCTATATATTTATTCTTATAAAATTAAAACTACCGAGTAAAAACCTTAATATGACATATTACTTAATTACTAACGTTTAAAATAAGAAATTACGAAGTTAGTAAGTATCGCGGCGATATTTATTTCGATAATCTCGTGTTTTTTTTCGGGTTATTTATTTTTTATTTTATATATAGTGTTATATATTATTATCGTTATAATATATATAAAATAAAGTTTAAAATAAATTATAAAATTAATTAAAAAACGCGACATTAGTTAACTATTGCCGCGCGTATCGCGTTTAATATTTATTTAGTACGAGTACGTAGATTATATTACTTTAAGATATTTTACTTTAATATTTACGTAGGCGTTTATATTTTATCGATAATACGGCTTTTATACTTTGTTAAACGGGATACTATCCGCCTAATTTTATAAAATTAATATATAACAAATAAAACACGTTACGCGCCGCGACGGCTTATATAATAATATAAGAAAAGAAAAAACTAGTTCGAGGGCTATATTAATAGCTATTAGATAAACCTTATCGCTAATAGCGAGTTGATTATTTCGGTATAATATAGTGTTATTATATGCCGTTTTTGTTAGGTAGGAATTAAATAGTCCGCTCGTTTTGACTACTTTCGAAAACGCTACTTATACTAGAACTTAAAGACTACGATATAAGCTACTTATTTGTTAGAGTTTACGGAAGCGACTATTTTTCCCGACGGCGAAAAACCTATTAAGTATATTACCGTGCTAAATAAGCTAAGCTATAAATACTATAAATACTATACCGTATCCCGAGACGAAGCTATTAAACATAGCCGTAAAGTCTATAAAATAGTAGACGGCGTCGTTAATTTTTAAAAAGTAAAGCTATAGACTTAGGTTACGGGTAACCGTAGTAACTACTAGTCCGTTAAGTTTACCGTAGCCGAGCTTACCTTACTAACGTTTATCGAGAATATTATCGTTATAACGCGTACCGTTATTAAGTAAGACTACGCCGAGTAAAAAAAACTATCTATTATTATTAAAGTATAAAGCGAACGATTAGCTTACGACGAACTTAAATAGAAATCCGCCGTTAATAAAACTTCGTTCGCTGAAGTTTATACTTTGATATACTACCCGCCGACTACGAGTATAACGTTAGTTTAGCTCGTGTTATAGTACTAAACTAAGTAAACTATTAAAGAATTTATTTACGGAATTTATAAGATGCCGTTTTAGCTAAGATTGTTGTTAACGAGTATTACTTTAGATAAGTCCGGGCCGGTTATATTTAGTCGTTTACTTACGTACTAAGTTTAAGACCGTTACGATAAGGCGCTCGTTAACTTTATGTTTTTTATTTTATCGTTTACTTTTAAAAACCGCGCCGTTTTATAAATATTTACGGGCTTTTACCCCGACGACGAGGCTTAGTTACGAGTAGTAAAAATTATTACGTAAGCTAATATTATCGCCGTTAACTTTAAAGTAAACTACTTTACTATAGTATCTATTAATATTAAAGATAACGACGACGACGACGACGACGACGACGTATATTTAAATACCGTCGAGCTATTTTCGTTACCGGTTAGTTCGGCCGTAAAGTCGATTTTACGCGAATATATTAAGTCGTTTTTATATTACTACGTTAACGTCGGTTTTTTTAGTAAGCCGTACGAAAAATACCTTATATTTTTTTTTATAATCGCGTATAACTCGACATTTTACGGCTTTTAAACGGCCGACCGATATACTTTAATCTTAGCCTAGTTTATATAAATATACCGTTTCGCTTCGTTTTTATTATTTAATACTAACGAAAAGTATAGCTACGATAGTATCGTCCGTTTTATAAATATATATAAAAAAATATTATGTTAGACGACTAACTATATATACGGGACTATTATTAACTAGTTAACGTTTTTCCGGCGGATACGGTAAAATACGTTATAACGTAAAACTATTAGCTAGTCCGAAAACGGCGATATACTTTAGTACGAGTCGGAACGAATTAAAGTATAGCTGTTTAAAATAGTCTGCCGGGGTTTATTAACCGATATTATTACGGTCGTTAACGAGTTATTAAGCGGGTAGTAAGAATCTACCCGCGAGGTACTCGTTATAAATTTAGTTAAAAACGTTACGGGTTATTTTTCCGCCGACGCGTCGATAACAACATTTAACGAATATTTATACCCCGGCGACGCTACCGTTATTACTATAAATAAACATATGTTGTTTAATAAAACGGGTACTTTAAACTATACCGCCGCTATATAATAGCTACTTTTTATAGATAAACTCCGAATTAACTTTATACTACTAATTTATATCTTTACGGGTTAACCCGGCCGCGGCTTCGAGACGATTATTTTACGTTTTATAAATACGTTAGTATATTAACGGAATATCTTCGTTTATAGTAGCGACGTAGTAATTATTATTAGCCGCGATAAATCTTCGGCTTCGGTAACAACGAGTAAGTAAATCGCGCGATTCTTACTACGCGCGGCCGGTTATATTATTATCGCGTTTATTTTTTAGTTCGTACTTAACGAGACTTTTATTTTAGAATTAATTAAGCGGCCGCGCCCGACGCGAGATTAAACTCGGTTTTTATTCCGAACCTTACTTAAGCCCGGGTTATAGGATATATTAGTTTTAATATTTATACTTACCGTTTTATTCTAGAAAGGTATAGAAGTAGGTATTACGACGCGCCGTTATAGGTATATTGCTATTGCTATAGTACGTAAAATCCCGGGTTTTTTTAATATTTTCGAGCCGGCTACTTATAACGCCGTTATTAACGCTTAAGTAAACTATACGTTATAGACAGCCCGCTTACGTTACGTTAGAGCCGTTTATACTTTTTCCGGCCTTACTATAAACCTCGCTTAATACCGGGAAGTATCTAACGCGTAATACGCGTTCCTTCTAAGTATATTACCGGTAAAGCTAGCCGACGCGGAATACCGCGTCTTTACCGTACTTTAAAATAAAAACTACTATAAAAAAACCGACCGGGGCTTAGCTATCTTATTCGGTAAAAAAACGGCTTGGTTCTCGTCGAGCTAGAAAAACACGACTACCGTAATACTAGCTTCGATACTTTATACGGTACGGGCTTTAATACGACTTACGGCGGCTAGTAAGTTTTTCTTTTTTTTCGTTTTAGCTACGTTCGATTAGACCGAGGTAATAGTCGTAGTAGCGTTATATATTACCGTTATAAACGATATTTACCGCCGTGTAGATTAGCTTTACTTTAACTACTTAGCCGTATACTTTTTTAATACCTTACGTTTAAATACGCCGTATTATAAACTAATCGTCTTATTAATCGAAGTAACGACGATATTTACTTTCTAGTTATAAACTCGGTATCTCGTTACTAATAAACTTTTCGGCCGTCTTATAGTCGACGAGGCTTATATAATCTTAACCGACGCGTCGTACCGAAGCGTCGTAAGGCAACTATATACTTTCTTCTAAAACTAAATACCCGTTTTTACTTTAACGGTAACCTTACCCGTTAGCTTAAAGGAAAACTTTAAAAAAATATTAAATACGCTATATTTATAAATTAACCGTTAACCTAGCTACAAGCCTTATACCTAGTACTTAATATTCTTTTCGAGTACCGATACTATAACTACGCGCGTTTAATAAGCAATTTCTTAATACGCCCCTCTACGGCACCTCGGTAAAGGACTGATTTTCTGTGTAACCCGTAGTATATACGAGGAAATCGTAACCGTTATCTACGTTAAGTCGTACTATAAAAGCCTAAACGTTAAAAAACGAGTACGTTTTATTAAAAACTTTAACCGCGACGATAACTAGATATAGTTAGTAGCGACTACGGCGTTAAGCTGTAGTATAAATATACCGGGCACGACGGTTATTATCTACGCGGGCCGGCCGTACGGCTTAATTAATTACGTCTAGTAGACCGGGCGAGCGGGCAAATAAAAAGGAACTCGAGCTGTCTATATCTTATTTGACGAGCCTAACAAATATAACTATACTTTATCGTTAGTCGAGTATAACGACCGGACTTTTATAAGTGTTTTTATAAATTCGACTAACTATCGCCGTTTTATACTAAGGTATATTATAGACGGTATTAAAAATATAGTATACGACTACGACGTATAATACGATATCTATTTAAAGCCGGTAAGCTAGCCTAATACGGATTTTTTTTTATCGCGTGAGAATTAGACCGGGCTATATAAAATCGCCGTACTTCTATATAGGTCGGCTTTAGTCGTTATCGATAACGATAAAGATACGCGTTTCCCCGCCTCGGAAACCGTACTTTACGCGATACCCGATAGTCGTAAGCGATAACGTATAAGTATATATATATATTTACTAGATAAAAAAAAGTTAATACTTTAAATACGGAACGGTCACCCCGCGTAAATTTACCCGTTTCCGATAGTACGAGATAATAACGGCTTGTTAGTAGGCTAGTTATACTTATTTCGGTACCGAGCCGTTTTATAATACGAGTAGTAAAGACCTTAATAAAATAGTTAACGAGAACGCCGAATCGTATAGACTTTAAAATATTTTAATATTTTATACTATTTATACTCCCGTTTACTAACTAGTACGTTTAAAAAGTCTAAGTTAAGTTAGACATCGTTATACGTTAGTACCGGTAATTTAGTTAGAACGGCGTTACTAATAGGTAATGTTTATCGTATACGTTTACTTTACGTTATAATAATATATAAGCTTCGATATAAGAAGATAACGCCGGTCTTTCGAACCTTAATTTTTACACTTACGGATAAGCCGCGACTTGTCTTTCGCGTTTATATAACTACTTTCGGAATATTAAAAAATAAGCTATTAAGTATACGTTTTATACTACTTACTACTTTTATAAAACGCCTTAAGCTATCGACTAGTACTTTTTTAATAAAGGCGCCCGGTATAACAAAAATAATTCGATTAGTATTATTATCTTACGGGGTATAAAACCTAACAGTTAGGAAGCTTAAGTCGCGGATAAGCTCGTAATACGTTACCTAGGAAGTATCGCCGACTTTGTCAAATAGGCGGGCGAAAAGACATCCGTCGGAAGCTTATCGACGACAAACGGGTTCTTTCTTTTTATAAAACTAGTCGCGAGGACTTTTACTTAATTATTATTATTTTTACTATTGTTTTTATTATTTCGTGTTATATTTCGTAAGTTTGTTATTCCTTTAAGTTATCACGTGGTTTAATGTTTAATATTGTCGCGGGATGTCTTTAGTACGTAACGCGTCTTTATATTCTTTTTTAAATGTTATTAGTAAGTAGTTAATTCCGGTATATGTATGTATTAAGAAAACTAAAATAAAAATACCGACTGTTACTTAAAATTATACTTTTGTACGCGATATTAATATACTACGATACGTATTGATTAGTACGTTAGAGTTAAAATGTTAGTAACCCCGGGTAGTAATTTTTTGTAGACGACGACGATAAAATACTAATAATATTTAATCTTATAAAATCGACTATAGGTATATTTAAATCTTATAAGATTAAATAACCGTATTAATTAACACTTTACAACTAAAGCGTCGGTAACAAACGCGAGGCCGTAACCCCCGAAGGACTAAGTTTATAGTCTAAAATATCCCGGGTAGTAATTTTTTATAGACGACGATAAAATATTAACAATGTTTAATCTTATAAGATCGACTATAAGCTTATCTAAATTTTATAAATAATACGGATTAATAACTGTTTTATTTAAGTTCCTTCTTATATAACGATAGGCATAAAATAATACTATATATACGGTATATATATAGTATTACGTCTTAATAAATATAATATATTCTGACACTAGTTTTTTAATTATATAATATAGACTATTACTTAATTACCTTATAAATATTATCGCTATCTACCTTTTACTTAATATACGACTTATACATTTTACTACGGCTATAAAATATCTATAAATAAACGACGCACTACGATAAATAATACACTCTAACTACGACAGTGTCGTAGTAGTCGTAAAGATTCATCTGCTTTTACGACTATATACGCAGCTATATATTAAACACGCGTAGATATTATAAGTTATCGACTACGATAAAAGCTTAGCCTAATATAAAGCAATAAGTTTCCCAACTATTAATCGTATAAAAATAAACTATCTAGTAAATACTATAATATTATCGGCTATATTTATATAAAAACAAGTTAATATATAGCTAGACGGACTATAGTAGTTTTATAACTTATTCTTTATATTTAATCGTAAGAAAGTAAAAAATAAAATAAATAGCTATTTTATTTTTAAAGTCGCTAATAACGTTAGGTAACTTACGTTACCTAACGTCGCCGACAAAAGTATGTCTTAAAACGGCTATTCTATTTACAAAGTCGCTGACTAAATTAAGTGTCGTAGTAATACTTAACGTCGCTGACTAAATTAAGTGTCGTAGTAATACCTAACGTCGTTGACTAAATTAAATATCGTAGTAATACCTAACGTCGCTGACTAAATTAAGTGTCGCTACGACACCTAACGTCGCTAACTAAATTAAATGTCGTAGTAATACCTAACGTCGCTAACTAAATTAAATGTCGTAGTAATACCTAACGTCGCTGACTAAATTAAGTGTCGCTACGACACTTAACGTCACTAACTAACGTCACTAATAAAATCGAGTAACGCTACGATACCTAACTTAGGTGTATAGTTACGAACTAAAAGTAAGTTTTAATGTATGTAAAACACTATTATTTAATCTTATAAAACTACCGTTATTTAATCTTATAAAATTAAAGTGTAGTGATTTGACTAGCGGTTTTTATAGGATTAAACTAGTATTAATAGTACAAAAAACATCGCCGCTTCGGTTTTTTAGTAATATGCCGGTAAATAAGTACGTAGCGACACCTATTTATATAAGCGATTTGTTAGGTATAGTTTAGTTTAAGTATTACTAGCGAAGTTAGGAGGTAGCGTAGCTACACCCTAATAAAACTAATAAAGATATACAAATACTACTGAGAAAGTTGGATGACGCAGCGATACTTAAATACCGTTGAGTAAGTTGGGTGACGTAGCGTTACTTAAATACCGTTGAGTAAGTTGGGTGACGCAGCGTTACTTAAATACCGTTAAGCAAGTTAGGTGACGTAGCGATACCTAAATACCGTTGAGTAAGTTGGGTGACGCAGCGACACCTAAATACCGTTGAGTAAGTTGGGTGACGTAGCGTTACTTAACTTACTCTACTAATATTAATAGCTAATAATTATAGTTTTACCCGGTGGTTTTTACTAGCCTTACTTAAATGGTGGCTTCTTATTGGTTTAAATCTGTACTTTCTAAACTTAAGTGGGGCGGGTGGTTCCCACCCGCCCTAATATAAGTATCAGGTTTAGTTATTTAGTCAAACGTTAGAATAGTACTTTAAAGTAGTTCGGTACTTAAATAGCTAATACTACTTGTTATATATATAGCTTATTTTCCTTAAGTTTTAGTCTTAATAGCTTAGTTATATTAGCCGAAGCTACGGTAAAGTCGTTACTACCGATAACGATAACGTTAAAGCCGTTAAGCGGACTAAAAGGAATAAAAATAGATATAATATCGGAGAAAAAAAAAAATAAAATAAAAAAAACAACGAAAGAAAAAAAAAAAAGCGGCGAGGCAGATTAAAACGCGGCGAAGAAAAAAATCGGCAGTAAAAACGGTCGAAAAATAAAAAAAAAAAAAAAAACAAAAATTTTTACGGAAAACGAAAGGGAAGTACGATTAATATACCCGTTAGATATATTAGTCGTACCTATCGTTTATAAAAGTCGTACTTTCCGGATCCGGAACTAATAAAACATCGTTAGCCTTAACTTTTAAAGCTATATACGTATTTAGCCCGTTATAACTACGTTACGGCGGAGCTAAAATAACTACTATTTACTACAAATAACTACAACGATAAAACTAACGATAAATAAAAAGTAAAGCAAGTTATAACGCTTACCCCGTTATAACTATTTACGTAGCTAGTACGTTACGTAGACTTAAGTATAAAATTATACGAATAGATAGGTAGTAGCCTACGTACGTTAATATTCGAACCCCTAACGTTAACGTAGCTACCGCCTAACGAGGCCGTAGTAGATAGAGTTTTTCTTTTTTGACTCTAGAGTTTTTTACTATCTTCACTATAGACGTACTTTATACTGTAATACGCGGTTTATAAGTATAATAAATAAATAAATAAATAAACTATATTTTTTTATTTATATTTATTTCGACTTTTTATTTTTAACTTTTATTTTATACGAGTTAAAAAATAATATAATATAGTAAATATAATATTTTAATTCTTTTTTTTTATTTATATAAATATTTTTAATATCGATTTAATTTAGATTTTTTGTTTTAATTTTCGTTTTATTTTTTTATTTACTTTTAGTAAATTAAGCCGAATTTAATTAATAAAAATATAAGATATTAAAAATAAATAAAAAACTTATACTAAGCTTTTACGTTTACGTTTTTTTTTTTTTAATATCTACTATATAAATATACGAAAAATTAAATAAAATAATATATAGTAACAAATACTTTAAAAAAAAATACGTTAATAATAATATATTTTAATTTAAAGCGGGTAAAACTTTATTTAAATACGAATCGAAGAAAAATAAACTAAATATAAATAAAAATATAAAAACGACGTTATATTTTTTTTTTAAACGACTAAGACTAACCGCGTTTTTTTAGTATAAAGTATTAAAATAAGCTACCGAGACTATTAAAAGTTACTAATTATAAAAATTAATAGTATAAAACGCGAAAAAACTAAAAACGGAAACGCGTTTTACGGATATTTAATTAATAAATTTTTAGATAACGTATAAAAAAAACTAGTTTTTTTATTACGTTTATTTAAAGTTTTTTTTTTTTCTTATTTTTTTTTTTTAAGGTACTATAATTTATATATAGTTTTATTTTTAAAATACGAGAAAAAACTTTTTAATATAAAAGTTTACGAGGTTTAATATCCCGTTAGTTAGATCTTCGGGCGAATATTATAACTAAAGGTTTTAGTTATTTATATTTTTTACTACGTATTCCGTATTTAATATATCTTATTTATTTTAATATAAAACGAGTAGAATTAATAAAAAACTAAACGCGTAATAAACTAAACTAAAATACTTTAGCCTAAAATAAATTAAAAATAACGGGTATACGGCGCGAAAAAACCGTTAAGAAGACTAAAAGTAAAAACGCGTCGAACGGGTAGCTAATAAGTTATCCCGCGGAAAATATACTACTTAAGTTTTAAGTTATATATATTTTTTACTACGTATTCTTTATTTAAGATGTCTTACTTATTTTAGTAGTTTATTCCCGGGTAAATAAACGCGTTTTTTTTTTTATTTCTTACTTCTTTCGTTTCTTCCGTTTCCGTTTATTTTTTTTTTTTTTTTTTTTTTTTTTTTTTTTTTTTAAAATTTAAGTTTTTTTTTTTTTTTTTTTTTTTTTTTTTTTTTTTTTTTTGTTTTTTTTATTTTTTTGTTTTTTTTTTTTTTTTTTTTTTTTTTTTTTTTTTTTTTTTTCGGGTTTTTTTTTTTTTTTTTTTACTTTATTTTTATTACTTTTTTTTTTTTTTGTTTGATTTATT
>JAKRGK010000040.1:0-27132 GCA_022392925.1 Ophiostoma tasmaniense
TAACCCTAACCCTAACCCTAACCCTAACCCTAACCCTAACCCTAACCCTAACCCTAACCCTAACCCTAACCCTAACCCTAACCCTAACCCTAACCCTAACCCTAACCCTAAAATAACCCTAACCCTAAATAACCTTAATCCAACGCGGACGTCGCCGTGGACGGCGGTGTCCCGATAGCGGTCGAGGCGGTTTGGAAGGCGAGCTTAGTGTTTTTATTGTAATATAGAAATATAAGGCGGCTAAACAAAAATAAGTCGGCGCGTTCGTACTCGGTGAGATACGCGTTGCCGGGATGGGAGGGATACTTCGTTTTGTCGAGCGCTATACGTATAACTTACTATAGGTAGCCGAGGTTAGTGTCGTTATACGTAACTTAAATCGTCCTTTCACGGCCGTTCCGTTAGCCTGTCCCTTTAATAGTAATACGGGATAAAGCCCGTACTTCTATATAGTTCGACGATACGTAGTACGTAAAGTTAGACTTAATAAGCGTAAAGCTCGGTAGAATAAACGTAGTAAAAAACATAGCGTATAAGACGTTAAGTAGCGGCAGCGTCTTCTTGGCTTTTTCTTTATATATGTTAGGGAAAAACATATAGATAATATCGGCGCCCCGCCGTACTAAAATAATATACGGGATACGGTAAATAAAAACACGGAGGAGTTTATTATCCGTTTCGACCGATAGGTAGATATAAATGTTTTTCGTTAATAGAAACTTAGTCTACGGCGTAACGGCGACTTCGAACGGCTTTACAAAATCTTTTAAGTCGTACGTAATATATAGAAAGCTATCGACGTCGTAAACCGCCCGATCTATAACTTATAACGGTAAGTCGTTACGGTAAAGATAAATCTAAACGTTTTAATATCGGCTTTAGTCCGGCTAGCCGCTATATTATACCTCGAGTATCGACGCCGAAAAGAAGTTTATCCGTTCGAGTTTAAAATAGCTTTAGCTAAACGGTCGTATTAGGTAACCTAGCCCGAAGATCGATAAAGCCGGATTATTTTACTTTGATACCGTATTATTACACCCGGTCGGCGGCGTACTATACGTCATTTCTAGCCTATAGTAAAAAGAACAGCTAACGTTATAAACCGCCTTTTAACGCGCGTATTCTTCGGTTAAACACGCTATAAGGCCGACACAAAAGACATACGCAATCCGTCGAGCAAAATATTACGTAGGCGTGATAGTCTAGTCCTCGAGCTATACGTATATATCGGCTTAGGTCAAAAGCGCCGCGTAACGCTCGTACGGCGGCTATAGGCTATATAGTTTTTGTTCGTCGGTGTCGGTATCGGTAAAGCCGTCCGCCTCGTCGCCGTTAATGTTATACTAGCTTTCTTTTTTTTCCCGATCGTCTATCTCTTCGCCCTCGTCATCGTCGATATATAAGCTTTCGCCCTCGCTTTAATATATATTCGCGTCCTCGCCTTAGTGTATAGCCTTACGCTCGCTTTAGTCTATATCTTCGTCGTTGCCGTACGTAGTACCTGCGTCGTCGTACGTTATAAACGTATCGCCGTAAGCTACGTAGTCGTTATTATCGTAAGTTATATCGAACGTCGACGAAAACATCGACTACTAACGGTATTAAGATTTTAATCGATAAGTATACTTAAATCGAAATACACGGCGTATACGTACCTTACGTCGCCTACGGTATAAGTAGAA
The DNA here is from genome assembly GCA_022392925.1 of Ophiostoma tasmaniense. NCBI lineage: Eukaryota > Fungi > Ascomycota > Sordariomycetes > Ophiostomatales > Ophiostomataceae > Ophiostoma > Ophiostoma tasmaniense. Next base: position 1,683 of record JAKRGK010000040.1, read on the forward strand.
ATACAGTAGTTTATTACCGGCTATAAGACCGTTTTACTTAAGTTCGTAAAATCGGACTCGGAATAATACTCGGACTCGACGCGGGTTAAAATACGTCGCTAAGCCCCCGTACTACCGTTAGCGTAATAAAATATAGTTGTTATTAATTAATCGGTAGTATTATCGGTTAATATTTTACTTAAAAAAAAATTAATAAACTATACTAAATATCGTACGTAACGTAATATATACTAAAAACTAAAACAACGAGACTTTACTAAAAAAAAAAAAACATACTAGTCTACCTTTTACCGCTTTTCGGTATAAATATTAGACTCGATAAGCTTCGATAGTCTATAACGAAGCTAGACGTTTACGAAGTTATAAGTAACGAAGACAAATAAAATACGATAAATGCTTGCCGACCCGGTACTAACGGCCGGACCTATAGCGTAAACGACTCGGTTAAAAATATACGCGGGCTTTAAAAGTAAACTATAATAAGTAACTAGATATAAGCTCCCGTCGGCCGTATTATCCGAGTTTTACTAATCCGGCGGCTATAGTTTTCTCCCGCGCGAGGACGTTTTAGGTATACGGGTAGTCGCTTTATTATAACAATATATAAAATCTTAAAGACGAAAAAGAAATAATATCGGAATAAATAACGTAGCTTTTTTACTATTTATTATATAAGCATACTTAACTTTAATACTTAAGATGTTTTAATAACCTAATAAGCCGGGGCCTCGGATCAAATAAAAACTATCTTCGTAAAGAAATAAAATAAAATGACTAAAGATACTTTTTCTCGTAAAAAAAAAAAAGTATTATCGAAAACGAGACGTTTAATTATTTAAATAAAATTTACCCCACTAGTTATATTCGTCGATAAAAAAAAAAAAAAAGTAAATAAACTAGGTATTATAAGCTAAAGCTACGCGTTAATAAACAATAAACTAAAAATACCCTTATAAGAAGAAAAAAAACTAGCCGTTATTAGTAATAATATATAAGTATTTTTATTAAAACGAAAAAATACTATAATTCGTTTTCGTTTAAGAAAGAATAATAAAACACCGATATAACTACTTTTATTTTTAAGTAATAGTACTAATACTACGAAAAACGTTAAAGGATTACTACGTAGATTACAAATTTAAAAGACTTATATAGAAATAAAAATAAAGAAATATACTACGCCGTTCGGTCTTTTTAGCCTTTATTTTTATTTCGTACGATACGCGTATAACGTCGTCGGCGTAAATCGTTCCGTTTTTTTTCTATCGCGGCTTTCTATTTGTACTGAAACGCGAGCGAATCGGGCGCGACGAAGGCTGTCGGTCGTCTATATATATCGTTAAAAGCGAATCCGATCTTTACTAACACAAACTTATGCTTTCTTACTTTTCTATCTATTTCTTCAGCCGCGACTATAACGATAACGACGAAACGCCGTCGGGTAATAAACGATCTATTACTTCGTCTACCGCTTACGAAGTACGCCCGGACAAGCATACGTTCGTCGCGTTTTACGCTGAATTTATCTCTTTCTTCTCAAGGTACTTTTGCCCCGCGGCCGCCGACGAATACGACTAAGATACTAGTATCTATCACCGCCGCCGACACGTAGCACGATAGCTAAAACGAAACATAGCCCGCGCTTACTAAAGTGATTCGGAAAAAGTACCGTTTATTAACGATTAAGTTTCTCGAAGGCTTATCTAAAAAGTTAGATAAAAAAAAGCTATCATAACATTTGCTAACCGACTTCGTTATAAGTACGTTACGAGACTTCTAACATACGATACTAATCTAAGCCGAGACCCATCTAGTCGACGAAACGTTTATAGCTAACGACGCGACTTTTTTTCTTTTGATTCGTCCGACTACGTCTTATAAAAAAACGACGGCGCAAAAACATAGCCTCGTTTACGTTCTATAAAAAAAACTACGCGTCGAGCTTACACTTTACGACGCGTCACACGAAGATAGCTTAAGGCGGTTATAAACGGCCGCTTAGCTCGAAAAGAAAGATTTCGTAAATATCGTCTCGTTAAACGATGTCCGAATATTTTCCGTCGTTTTATATACTAACGTCTTTAGGAACCGGGGGCGGAAACGGTTAGCCGACGCCTTTCTAGAATAATATACTAACGAAGCCGAACGGTATTTCGGCTAGGTATTACGAAATACGGCGACGAATACGGCGGTAGCGGGATAAAAGTCGACGTAGGAAAGTCGCGTCGGTTCTATAAAGTTAACTAACTTTACAATATAACTCAACTATACTATTTTACACGATATACCGACGCGTAACGTAACCGACGATATTCGGATTCTACGAAGTAAGGTCGATCTTATTAACCAATAGGCGTATTAATCGCGGTCGGACTATACGAATACGAAAATAACCGCGTTTTTAAACGGCGAAAAAATTACGCGTAGTTTTTTAAAAGATCGGATTTATATATATTTAGCGGACAAAATAGCTTTACTAGTATCTTAGCTTTCGAAAAAAATTTATACGTAGCGGCCGATTACGATCTTAGTCGACACGTTTAGCCTCGGTATATTTACTTTACTTTCGAAAAATATAACAACAACGTATAGCCGGTACCGTATAAAAAGTACTAAAGTAAGGAAAAAAAAAACTAAGTTTCGTACCGTGATATAAGCCATTACCGACGAGACGCCTATTTTACGTTAAGTTTATAATACGTACAATATACTCATCGTAAGGCCGATCTTCGACGGTAAGCTAAAATAAATAGACGTAAAGGCAGATTATATTTTTAATATCTAAATAACGCGGGACGGAAATAAACGTTCTTTATATAATATACTACTTTAAGACTTACTTAGGCTAACGTTTTATAAAATAATCCCACGTAGTATAATAGAAAAACTTAACGACGCGGAGGCAGAAAACGAGGTAGAAAATAACGGGGTAGACGAAAACGAAAAAGACGAGGTTAAAGAAATTTTTAAAAACGATTCTATAAACGACGAAAAGCTTTTTTATTCTAGTAGTTAACTATATTTTTTTATTTATATTTATTTCGACTTTTTATTTCTGACTTTTATTTTGTACGAGTTAAAGAATAATACGGTATAATAAATATAATATCTTAATTCTTCTTTTTTATTTACATAAATATTTTTAATATCGATTTAATTTAAATTTTTTGTTTTAATCTTCGTTTTATTTTTTTATTTACTTTTAGTAAATTAAGCCGAATTCAATTAATAAAAATATAAAATGTCAAAAATAAATAAAAAACTTATACTAGGCTTTTACGTTTACGTTTTTTTTTTCTCAATGTCTACTATATAAATATACGAAAAATTGAATAAAATAATATACAGTAATAAACACTTTAAAAAAAAATACGTCAATAACAATGTATTTCAATTTAAGGCGGGTAGAACTTTATCTAGATACGAATCGAAAAAAAATAAACTAAATACAAACAAAAATATAGAAACGACGCTACATTATTCTTTCAAACGACTAAAACTAACCGCGTTTTTCTAATATAAGGTATTAAAATAAGCTACCGAAACTATCAAAAGTTATTAATTATAAAGATTAGTAATATAAAACGCGAGAAGACTAAAAACGGAAACGCGTTTTACGGATATTTAATTAATAAATTTTCAAACAACGTATAAAAAAAACTAGTTTTTCTACTACGTTCATTTAAAGTTTTCTTTTTTTCTTATTTCTTTTCCTTAAGGTACTATAATTTATATATAGTTTTACTTTCAAAATACGAGAAAAAGCTTTTTAATATAAAAGCTTACGAGGTTTAATATCCCGTTAGTTAAATCCTCGGGCGAATATTATAGCTAAAGGTTTTAGTTATTTATGTTTTTTACTACGTATTCCGTATTTAATATATCTTGCTTATTTTAATATAAAACGAGTAGAATTAACGAAAGACTAAACGCGTAGTAAACTAAGCTAAGATACTTTAGCCTAAGACAAATTAAAAATAGCGGGTATACGGCGCGAAAAGACCGTTAAAAAGACTAAAAGTAAAGACGCGTCGAACGGGTAGCTAATAAGTTGTCCCGCGGAAGATATACTACTTAAGTTTTAGGTTATATATATTTTCTACTACGTGTTTTTTGTCTAAAATATCTTACTTATTTTAGTAGTTTATTCCCGGGTAAACAAACGCGTTTTTTTTTTTGCTTTTTACTTCTTCCGTTTCTTCCGTTTCCGCTTATTTTTCTTTCTTTTTATCTTCTTCTTTTTTTATTTCTAAACTCTACTTTTTTTTTCTTTTTCTTTTTTTCTTTGATTTTATTTCTTTTCTTTTATTTCCTTTTTTTTTTTTATTTCTTTTCTTTCTTTTTTTATCTTTTTTCTTTTCTTTCTTCTATTAAGTCCGTTTTTTATTTCTTCGTTTAATTTACTCTTCTTTTTTTTTACTTTTTTCTTTCCCCGGGTTTTTTTTCTTCTTTTTTTTACTTTATTTTTGTTACTTTTTTTTCTTTTCGTTTAATTCACTTTTTTTCTTTCTTACTTCTTTCTTTCCCCGGGTTTCTTTTCTTCTTCTCTTTATTTTATCTTTATTACTTCTTTCTTTTTTCGTTTAATTTACTCTTCTTAGTTCTTACTTCTTTCTTTCCCCGGGTTTTTCTTCTTTTTCTCTTTACTTTATTTTTATTACTTTTTTTTCTCTTCGTTTAATTTATTCTTTTTAGTTCTTACTTCTTTCTTTCCCCGGGTTTTTTTTCTTCTTCTCCTTACTTTATCTTTGTTACTTCTTTCTTAATTCTTCTTTCTTAGTTTTTTTCTTTTAATTCTATTATTTTGATTTTTCTCTCGCTTATTTTTTTTTTTTATAACTACTTCTTTATTTACTTATCTTATATTTATTCATCGCAGTTTTTTTCTTTACCGTTTACGTATATAGCTACGTAGAACCGGGCGCTATTTTAATATTTTTAAATATTATTTTTTACTACGTATTAGTTTTATTCATCGTACTTTTTTTCTTTTAATCGTTTTAATTAAAAAAATAAAACTAGCTAGATTTAAAACTTTTATACTACCGTTATTATAGTAGTACTTTTATTTAAATAGTTTTAAAGTATACGTTTTTCCGTACTTAAGTCAGTTTTTAGTTTTATAGTTTAAACGTTTTAATAGTAGCTTCTCGGATTTTAACGTTAGAATAGCTATACTTAATTTTAACAGTTTTCCGTTTTCTATTAAGACGTTTAATATCTTAATTTTAGTAGCTTTTAGTTTTCTATTTAAACGGTTAAATAGCTTAATTTTAGTAGTTTTTAGTTTTTTATTCATACGTTTAAATAACTTAATTTCAGTAGTTTTTAGTTTTCTATTTATACGTTTGAATAGCTTAATTTCAGCAGTTTTTAGTATTCTATTTAAACGTTTAAACAGCTATTTTAGTTTTAATAGGTTTTTATTCAAACGTTTAAACAGCTAAATTTAATTTTAGTTGTTCTCGGTTCCTCGTTTAAACGTTTAAACAGTTGTTTTAGTTTAAGTAGTTTTCTATTTAAACGTTTAAACAGCTGTTTTAGTTTTAGTAGGTTTTTATTTAAACGTTTGAACAACTAAATTTAATTTTAGCTATTCTCGGTTCCTCGTTTAAACGTTTAAATAGCTGTTTTAGTTTAAGTAGTTTTTTATTTAAACGTTTAAACAGTTGTTTTGGTTTAAGCAGTTTTCTATTCAAACGTTTAAACAGCTATTTTAGTTTAAGCAGTTTTCTATTCAAACGTTTAAACGGCTGTTTTAGTTTAAGTAGTTTTCTATTCAAACGTTTAAACAGCTAAATTTAGTCTTAACAAGGTTTAATTATCTAGTCAAACGTTAGAATAGTACCTTGAAGTAGTTCGGTACTTGGATAGCTAATACTACTTGTTACATATACAGCCTATTTTCCCTAAGTCTTAGTCCTAACAGCCCAGTTACATTATAACTACGCGCGTCTAATAAGTAATTTTTTAATACGTTTTTCTACGGTATCCCGGTAAAAAACTAATTTTTTATATAACCCGTAATATATACGAAGAAATCGTAACCGTTATCTACGTTAAGTCGTACTATAAAAGCTTAGACGTTAAAGAACGAGTACGTTTTATTAAAAACTTTAACCGTAACGATAACTAAATATAGTTAGTAACGACTATAACGTTAAGCTATAGTATAAATATACCGGGTACGACGGTTATTATTTACGTAAGCCGGCCGTACGGCTTAATTAACTACGTTTAATAGACCGGGCGAACGGGCAGATAAGAAAAAACTCGAGCTATTTATGTCTTATTTAACGAGCTTAATAAATATAACTATACCTTATCGTTAGTCGAATATAACGACCGGACTTTTATAAATACTTTTATAAATTCGACTAACTATCGCCGTTCTATACTAAAACATATTATAGACGGTATTAAAAATATAATATACGACTACGACGTATAATACGACATTTGTCTAAAGCCGGTAAGCTAGCCTAATACGAATTTTTTTTTATCGCGTGAAAGTTAAACCGAGTTATATAAAATCGCCGTACTTTTATATAAGTCGGCTTTAGTCGTTATTAATAGTGACAAAGACACGCGCCCCCCCGCCCCGAAAACCGTACCTTACGCGACACCTAATAGTCGTAAACGATAACGTATAAGTATATATATATACTTACTAGATAAAAAAAAACTAATATTTTAGATACGGAACGATTACCCCGCGTAAATTTACCCGTCCCCGATAATACGAGATAGTAACGGCTCGTTAATAGGCTAGCTATACCTATTTCGGTACCGAGCCGTTTTATAATACGAGTAGTAAAAACCCCGGTAAAATAGCTAACGAAAACGCCGAGTCGTATAAACTCTAAAACATTCTAACATTTTATACTATCTATACTCCCGTTTACTAACTAGTACGCCTAAAAAGTCTAAGCTAAGCTAAATATCGCTATACGTTAATACCGGCAATTTAGTTAAAACGGCGCTACTAATAGGTAATACTTATCGTATACGTTTACTTTACGTTATAATAATATATAAGCTTCGATATAAGGAAATAACGCCGGTCTTTCGAACCTTAATTTTTATACCTACGGATAAACCGCGACTTATTTTTCGCGCTTATATAATTATTTTCGGAATACTAAAAAATAAGCTATTAAATATACGCTTTATACTACTTATTACTTTTATAAAACGCTTTAGGCTATCGACTAGTACTTTTTTAATAAAAACGCCCGGTATAATAAAAATAATTCGATTAATATTATTATCTTACGGGGTATAAAGCCTAATAACTAAAAAGCTTAAGTCGCGGATAAACTCGTAATACGCCACTTAAAAAATATCGCCGACTTTATTAAATAAACGAGTAAAAAGACATCCGTCGGGAGCTTATCGACGATAAACAGGTTCTTTTTTTTTATAGAACTAGTCGCGAAGACCTTTACTTAATTATTATTATTTCTACTATTACTTTTATTATTTCGTACTATATTTCGTAAGTCTATTATTCCTTTAAGTTATCACGTAGTTTAATATTTAATATTATCGCGGGATATCTTTTATATTTTTTTCTAAATGTCATTAGCAAATAGCTAATTCCGGTATATATATATATTAAAAAAACCAAAATAAAAATACCGACTATTACTTAAAATTATACCTTTATACGCGATATTAATATACTACGATACGTATTAATTAGTACGTTAAAGCTAAAATATTAGTAACCTTAAGTAGTAATTCTTTATAAACGACGACGATAAAATATTAACAATATTTAATCCTATAAAATCGACTATAGGCATATCTAATTTTTATAAAATTAAACAACCGTATTAATTAACACTTTACAACTAAAACGTAGGTAATAAACGCGAAGCCGTAACCCCCGAAAGACTAAATTTATAGTCTAAAGTATCTTAAGTAATAATTTTTTATAAACGACGACGATAAAATACTAACAATATTTAATTTTATAAAATCGACTATAAGCTTATTTAAATCTTATAAATAATACGAATTAATAACTATTTTGTCTAAGTTTTTTCTCATATAACGATAGGCATAGGATAATACTATATATACGGTATATATATAGTATTACGTTTTAATAGACACAGTATATCTTAATACTAGTCTTTTAATTATATAATACAAACTATTGCCTAATTACCCCATAAATATTATCGCTATCTACCTTTTACTTAATATACGACTTATATATTTTACTACGGCTATAGAATATCTATAAATAAACGACGTACTACGATAAATAATATACTTTAACTACGTTAATATCGTAATAGTCGTAAAGATTTATCTGCTTCTACGACTATATACGTAGCTATATATTAAACACGCGTAAATACTATAAGTTATCGACTACGACAAAAGCTTAGCTTAATATAAAGCAATAAGTTTCCCAACTATTAATCGTATAAAAACAAGTTATCTAGTAAATACTATAATATTATCGGCTATATTTATATAAAAATAAGTCAACATACAGCTAAACGGACTATAGTAATTTTACAACTTATTCTTTATATTTAATCGTAAAAAAGTAAAAAATAAGATAAATAGCTACTTTATTTTTAAAGTCGCTGACAACGTTAGGTAACTTACGTTACCTAACGTCGCCGATAAAAGTATATCTTAAAGCGGTTATTTTATTTATAAAGTCGCTAACTAAATTAAATATCGTAGTAATACCTAACGTCGTTAACTAAATTAAATATCGCAGTAATACCTAACGTCGCTAACTAAATTAAATATCGCAGTAATACCTAACGTCGCTGACTAAATTAAGTGTCGCAGCAATACCTAACGTCGCTAATTAAATTAAGTGTCGTAGCAATACCTAACGTCGCTAACTAAATTAAATGTCGCAGCGATACTTAACGTTATTAACTAACGTTACTAATAAAATCGAACGACGCTACGATACCTAACTTAAATATATAGTTACGAACTAAAAATAAGTTTTAATATATATAAAACACTATTATTTAATCTTATAAAACTACCGTTATTTAATCTTATAAGATTAAAATATAGTAATTTAACTAACGGTTTTTATAAAATTAAACTAACACTAATAGTATAAAAAACATCGCCGCTTCGGCTTTCTAACAATATACCGGTAAATAAATACGCAGCGACACCTATTTATATAAACGATTTGTCAAGTATAGTTTAACTTAAGTATCACTAACGAAGTTAGAAAGTAGCGTAGCCACACCCCAACAAAACTAATAAAGTTACATAAACACTACTAAAAAAGTTAAGTAACGTAGCGACACCTAAATACCGCTAAGCAAGTTAAATAACGTAGCGTTACTTAAATACCGCTAAACAAGTTAAGTAACGTAACGTTACCTAAATACCGTTAAATAAGTTAGGTAACGTAACGTTACCTAAATACCGCTAAGTAAGTTAGGTAACGCAGCGACACCTAAATACCGCTAAATAAGTTAAGTAACGTAGCGTTACCTAACTTATTCTACTAATATTAATAGCTAATAATCACAGCTTTACCCGTTAGTTTTCACTAGCCTTACTTAAATAGTAGCTTCTCATTAGTCTAAATCTATTCTTTCTAAACTTAAATAAAACGGGTAGTTCCTACCCGCTTTAATATAAGTATCAAGTATTCCCCTCGAGCACCGACACTATAACTACGCGCGTCTAATAAACAATTTCCTAATACGCCCCTTTACGGCACCCCGGCAAAAGACTAATTTTCTATGTAACCCGCAATATATACGAGGAAATCGCGACCGCTATCTACGCCAAGTCGTACTATAAAAGCTTAGACGTTAAAAAATAAATACGCCTTATTAAAGACTTTAACCGCGACGATAACTAGATATAGTTAGTAACGACTACGGCGTTAAGTTATAGTATAAATATACCGGGTACGACGGTTATTATCTACGCGGGCCGGCCGTACGGCTTAATTAACTACGTCTAGTAGACCGGGCGAACGGGTAGATAAGAAAAAACTTAAGCTGTTTATATTTTATTTAACGAGCCTAACAAATACAACTATACTTTATCGTTAGTCGAGTATAACGACCGGACTTTTATAAGTACCTTTATAAATTCGACTAATTGTCGCCGTTCTATACTAAGGCATATTATAAACGGTATTAAAAATATAGTATACGACTACGACGTATAATACGATATTTATTTAAAGCCGGTAAACTAGCCTAATACGGATCTTTTTTTATCGCGTAAAAGTTAAACCGGGCTATATAAAATCGCCGTACCTCTACATAAGTCGGCTTTAGTCGTTATTAATAATAACGAAAACATACGCCCCCCCGCCTTAAAAACCGTACCTTACGCGATACCCGATAGTCGTAAACGACAACGTATAAGTATATATATATACTTACTAGACAAGAAAAAACTAACATTCTAGACACGGAACGGTTACCCCGCGTAAATTTACCCGTCCCTAACAATACGAGATAATAACGGCTCGCTAGTAAACTAGCTATACCTACCTCGGTACCGAACCGCTTTATAATACGAATAGTAAAAACCCCGGTAAAATAACTAACGAGAACGCCGAGTCGTATAAACTTTAAAATATTCTAATATTTTATACTATCTATACTCCCGCCTACTAACTAATACGCCTAAAAAGTCTAAGCTAAACTAAACATCGCTATACGTTAATACCGGTAATTTAGTTAGAACGACGCTACTAATAAGTAATACTTATCGTATACGTTTACTTTACGTTATAACAATATATAAGCTTCGATATAAAGAAATAACGCCGGTCTTTCGAACTTTAATTTTTATACCTACGGATAAACCGCGACTTATTTTTCGCGCTTATATAATTACTTTCGGAATACTAAAAAACAAGCTATTAAATATACGCCTTATACTACTTATTACTTTTATAAAACGCTTTAAGCTATCGACTAGTACTTTTTTAATAAAGGCGCCCGGTATAATAAAAATAATTCGATTAATATTATTATCTTACGGGGTATAAAGCCTAATAACTAAAAAGCTTAAGTCGCGAATAAACTCGTAATACGTTACTTAAAAAACATCGCCGACTTTATTAAATAAACGGGCGAAAAAACATCCGTCGGGAACTTATCGACGACAAACGGGTTTTTTCTTTTTATAAAACTAGTCGCGAAAACCTCTACTTAATTATTATTATTTCTACTATTGCTTTTATTATTTCGTACTATATTTCGCAAGTCTATTATTCCTTCAAGTTGTCACGTAGTTTAATATTTAATATTATCGCGGGATATCTTTTATATTCTTTTCTAAATATCATTAATAAGTAGCTAATTCCGGTATATATATATATTAAAAAAACCAAAATAAAAATACCGACTATTACTTAAAATTATACTTTTGTACGCGATATTAATATACTACGATACGTATTAATTAATACGTTAAAGCTAAAATATTAGTAACCCCGGGCAGTAATTTTTTATAAACGACGACGATAAAATATTAATAATGTTTAATCCTATAAAATCGATTATAAGCATATTTAATTCTTATAAAATTAAATAACCGTATTAATTAATACTTTACAACTAAAGCGTAAATAACAAACGCGAAGCCGTAACCCCCGAAAAACTAAGTTTATAGTTTAAAGTATCCCGGGTAGTAATTCTTTATAAACGACGACGATAAAATACTAATAATATTTAATCTTATAAAATCGACTATAAGCTTATCTAAATCTTATAAATAATACGGATTAATAACTATTTTATCTAAGTTCCTTCTTATATAACGATAGGTATAAAATAATACTATATGTACGGTATACATATAATATTACGTCTTAATAGATATAGTATATCTTAACATTAGTCTTTTAATTATATAATATAGACTGTTGTTTAATTGCTTTATAAATATTATCGCTATCTACTTTTTACTTAATATACGACTTACATATTTTACTACGGCTATAAAATATCTACAAATAAACGACGTACTACGATAAATAATACACTCCAACTACGATAGTATCGTAGTAGTCGCAGAAATTTATCTACTTTTACGAATATATATATAGCTATATATCAAACACGCGTAAATACTATAAGTTATCGACTACGATAAAAGCTTAATTTAATATAAAACAATAAGTTTCCTAACTATTAATCGTATAAAAACAAACTATCTAATAGATACTATAACATTATCGGCTATATTTACATAAAAACAAATTAACATACAACTAAACGGACTATAGCAGTTTTACAACCTATTCTTTATATTTAATCGTAAGAAAGTAAAAAATAAGATAAGTAGCTACTTTATTTTTAAAGTCGCTAATAACGTTAAGTAACCTACGTTACCTAACGTCGCCGATAAAAGTATATCTTAAAGCGGCTATTTTATTTATAAAGTCGTTAACTAAATTAAGTATCGTAGTAATACCTAACGTCGCTAACTAAATTAAGTATCGCAGTAATACCTAACGTCGTTAACTAAATTAAGTATCGTAACAATACCTAACGTCGCTAACTAAATTAAGTATCGTAGTAATACCTAACGTCGCTAACTAAATTAAGTGTCGTAATAATACCTAACGTCGCTAACTAAATTAAATGTCGCAGCGACACCTAACGTTACTAACTAACGTCACTAACAAAATCGAACGACGTTACGATACCTAACCTAAGTATATAGTTACGAACTAAAAGTAAGTTTTAGTATATATAAAATACTATTATTTAATCTTATAAGACTACCGTTATTTAATCCTATAAGATTAAAGTATAGTAATTTAACTAACGGTTTTTATAAAATTAAAGTACTAATAGTACAAAAAACATCGCCGCTTCGGCTTTTTAGTAATATACCGGTAAATAAATACGCAGCGACACCTATTTATATAAACGATTTGTTAAGTATAGTTTAGCTTAAATATTACTAGCGAAGTTAAAAGGTAGCGTAGCTACACCCTAACAAAACTAATAAAGATACACAAATACTATTGAGAAAGTTAGGTGACGCAGCGATACCTAAATACCGTTGAGCAAGTTGGGTGACGCAGCGTCACCTAAATACCGCTGAGTAAGTTAGGTGACGCAACGACACCTAAATACCGTTAAGTAAGTTGGGTGACGTAGCGTCACCTAACTTACTTTACTAATATTAATAGCTAATAATTACAGCTTCACCCGGTAGTCTTCACCAGCCCCACTTAAATAGTAGCTTCTCATTAGTCTAAATCTACGCTTTCTAAACTTAAGTAGGGCGGGTAGTTCCCACCCGCCCCAATATAAGTATTAAAGTAATAAACGATTTATTACTTCGTTTACCGTTTACGAAATACGCCCGGATAAGTATACGTTCGTCGCGTCTTACGTTAAATTTTTTTTTTTTTTCTTAAAGTACTTTTGCCCCGCGGCCGCCGACGAATACGACTAAAATATTAGTATTCGTTACCGCCGCCGATACGTAGTACGATAACTAAAACGAAGTATAGCCCGCGTTTATTAAAGTAATTCGGAAAAAGTACCGTTTATTAACGATTAAGTTTTTCGAAAGCTTATTTAAAAAGTTAGATAAAAAAAAGCTATTATAATATTTATTAGCCGATTTCGTTATAAATATATTACGAGACTTTTAATATACGATATTAATTTAAGCCGAGACTTATTTAGTCGACGAAACGTTTATAACTAACGACGCGACTTTTTTTTTTTTAATTCGTCCGACTACGTCTTATAAAAAAACGACGGCGTAAAAACGTAGCCTCGTTTACGTCTTATAAAAAAAACTACGCGCCGAGCTTATATTTTACGACGCGTTATACGAAAACGGCTTAAAACGGTTACAAACGGCCGCTTAGCTCGAAAAAAAAAAATTCGTAAATATCGTCTCGTTAAATAATATCCGAATATTTTCCGTCGTTTTATATATTAACGTCTTTAAAAACCGGGGGTAAAAACGGTTAGCCGACGCTTTTTTAAAATAATATACTAACGAAGCCGAACGGTATTTCGGCTAAGTATTACGAAATACGGCGACGAATACGGCGGTAACGGGATAAAAGTCGACGTAAAAAAGTCGCGTCGGTTTTATAAAGTTAACTAGTTTTATAATATAACTTAGTTATATTATTTTATACGATATACCGACGCGTAACGTAGCCGACGATATCCGGATTTTACGAAGTAAAGTCGATCTTATTAATTAGTAAACGTACTAATCGCGGTCGGATTATACGGATATAAAAGTAGCCGCGTTTTTAAACGGCGAAAAAATTACGTATAGTTTTTTAAAAAATCGGATTTATATATATCTAACGGATAAGATAGCTTTATTAGTGTCTTAACTTTCGAAAAAAATTTATACGTAACGGCCGATTACGATCTTAGTTAATACGTTTAGCCTCGGTATATTTACTTTACTTCCGAAAAGTATAACAATAATATATAACCGGTACCGTATAAAAAATACTAAAGTAAAAAAAAAAAAAACTAAGTTTCGTACCGTAATATAAACTATTACCGACGAAACGTTTATTTTACGTTAAGTTTATAATACGTATAATATACTTATCGTAAGGCCGATCTTCGACGGTAAGTTAAAGTAAATAAACGTAGAAGTAGATTATATTTTTAATATTTAAATAACGCGAGACGGGAATAAATATTTTTTATATAATATATTACTTTAAAACTTACTTAAGCTAACGTTTTATAAAGTAGTTTTACGTAGTATAGTAAAAAAACTTAACGACGCGAAAATAAAAAACGAAGTAAAAAATAACGGGGTAAACGAAAATAAAAAAAACGAAGTTAAAGAAATTTTTAGAAACGATTTTATAAACGACGAAAAGTTTTTTTATTTTAGTAGTTAACTATATTTTTTTATTTATATTTATTTCGACTTTTTATTTCTAACTTTTATTTTATACGAGTTAAAAAATAATACGGTATAATAAATATAATATTTTAATTCTTTTTTTTTATTCATATAAATATTTTTAATATCGATTTAATTTAAATTTTTTGTTTTAATCTTCGTTTTATTTTTTTATTTACTTTTAGTAAATTAAACCGAATTTAATTAATAAAAATATAGGATGTTAAAAATAAATAAAAAACTTATATTAAGCTTTTACGTTTACGTTTTTTTTCTTTTAATATCTACTATATTTATTTATTTATTTATTATACTTATAAACCGCGTATTATAGTATAAAATACGTCTATAGTAAAGATAGTAAAAAACTTTAAAGTTAAAAAAAAAAAACTCTATCTATTACGGCTTCGTTAAACGATAGCTACGTTAACGCTAAAAGTTCGAATATTAACGTACGTAGGCTACTACCTATTTAGTCGTATAATCTTATACTTAAGTTTACGTAACGTACTAACTACGTGGATGGTTGTAGCGGGGTAAGCGTTGTAGCTTGCTTTACTTTTTATTTATCGTTGGTTTTGTCGCTGTAGTTGTTTGTAGTAGGTAGTAGTTATTTTAATTCCGCCGTAACGTAGCTATAGCGGGCTAGATACGTATATAGTTTTAAAGGTTAAAAATAACGATGTTTTATTAGTTCCGGATCCGGAAGGTACGACTTTTACAAACGATAGGTACGACTAGTATATTTGACGGGTATATTAATCGTACTTCCCCCCCGTTTTCCGTAAAAATTTTTGTTTTTTTTTTTTTTTTTACTTTTCGACCGTTTTTACTGCCGACTTTTTTTTTCGTAACGTTTTAATCTACCTCGCCGTTTTTTTTCTTTTCTTTCGTTATTGTTTTTAGTTTTATTTTTTTTTTTCTCCGATATTATATTTGTTTTTATTCTTTCTAATTCGTTTAACGGTTTTAACGTTATCGTTATTAGTAGTAACGACCCCGCCGTAGCTTCGGCTAATACTCCTATTATCGTCGTTAGTAATAGTTCTTCTAACGTCCTTTTTCTTATCGGTAGCGTTTCCGCTATTAAGCCGCGCGTACCGCGCGGTATAATCCGTACTTTTATTTTATATTATCCCCGTTATATCCGCGTTATAGGTACGTACGTAATAAAAGTCTAGACTACTTATAAAACGTATATTTTTCGTAACGGGCGCGTACTTAACTACTATACGTAAGTTAATAAAGGTATTAAATATTACCGTTATATTAATTCTAAATATACTTACTTTTAAGTAATTAATTCTTACTATTATCGGTACGAAGTCGTTACGGCTAACTTAATTTAATTAAACTATACTACTCGTACGAAAGTAAAAGACTTTATCTAAGCTTATCGTAATTAGTTAGTAAGTACGGTCCCCGTCGCGGATATTTTAACTATCTAGTTTATTTACTAGTAAGTTTTAACCGTTAGCGTCGTTAATAAAAGCGCGCTTCGGTTTTATAGCCGTAGTAATAGCGTTAACGTTACGGGGTTTTTCGGTAATCTTTTTTTTAATTATTATCGTTAGTAGCTAGAAGTATCTTTCGTTATTTTCTTTAAAGTCGTTCGTAATACCGTTAATACGGGCCGTATTATAACTAATTTCGGCCGTATCGTTAATATTATAAATACTTTTACGCGTACTTATAGCGACCGTAATACGGCTATTAACGAAGTTATAAATATTAAAATAAACGATATCGTCGAGTCGGGTAGTATTAATATAACGACTAACGTAAAAAAAAAAAAAAAAAGTAAAGTTAATAATAAAGGTATTAAAGATAGTATAAAAAATAACGACGAAAAGTAATTTATTTTATACGTATCGTTATCGTTACGTATTCGTTAGTTATTTTTTACGAAGTTAAAAGTTAGTTTATTAGGGTAATTAGTCTCGTTATTAAAACGTAGTTTATCGTGTTTTTTTTATTTAGTAGTTGTATTAATTTATAGTATAGTAGCTAGTTTTTTTTTAAAATTTAACGTAAGATTTATAAAACGTCGTCGGGGTTTTTTAAAACCGCGGTAAAATCGCGGCGACTTCGTAGCGGGCGGGTAACTCGGCTATAGAAGATTTAACGTTACGATTTTATATGTAGGTATTGTACTAGAATGTAGTAAATATTTTCTTATTAGCCGTAGTTATACTTCGGCGTATTCGCGTCGGGTACGTTACGGCTAAAAAAATAGCTTTAAAGGCCGATATATTTTATACGTACTTATGTTAGAATACTATTCTCGTGTTTTACTATTTTTTAGTACTTTTTTAATAGTAGCTTATAGTTAGGTTTATCGGTTTAAACGTAAAAGTTACGGTATTTTTTCGGGTACTCGGCGAATTCGCGGCTTTATTCTATAACTTTTAATTTAAATACGTTTTTGTCTTTATACTATAATTCTACCTATAAAATTTTTTTAAAAATCGTAGAAAGTCCGGTACGGGCTCGCCGCGAGTATATCGGGTTACGGATTAATTAGATATAGGCTACTATATCGTGTTAAAGTTGTTTTAGGTATAGTTAGTAGATTTTATTTATTTTATAAAAGTCGGCCGTTTTTTTACGTATAAAGATATAAACTAGCGAAACCCCCGCCTCGAGTTCGAAAAGACGTAACGGCGTAGACTTATATCTTTCGGTTATTATTTTAAAAGCCGTTTTTTAGATATCGGTTATAATTTTATATATTTTATAAAAGATCGGTTTTAAAAAATCGTCTTAGACCGACGCCTTATACTTTATTACCGTTTTAATATATACGAAGTAAAGCTTCCGTACGGTATATATATTATATCTTTACGTTAACGCTACGAGTCTCGTAAAAACGAATATTTATATTACTATTTTACTTTTAACTTTTTTAACGTGTTTTTACTATACTAGTTTTCTATCGATCTAAAATCTAAAAAATCGTATTAATTCGACCGGTATAACTATATTACCGTTAAAGTATATCGGCGTAGTATTTATAATATAACTACGGGTAAAGTATATTAGTTCGTTTTTCTCGGGTACGAACTTTATTTTATATCTTTTAGTTTATCGTTCGTACGTATTTTACGCTACTATTAAGTTTCTATAGTTTTTTTAGATACTATCGTTAACGGTTACTATATTCGTATCGTCGGTAAAACCGATAGTAGTTATATTTAAATACGTTACGAAGTCGTAGTATAATATAGATATATATAAGACGAAGAAAATTAAAAAAAAAGCTAATTTTTATAGTATTTTTATTATAATCGGTATATAGTTTAATTTTTCGCCGTCGAATCGTAGTCGCGTTATCTTCTTTAATAAAAAGTTACGTACCTAAGACGTAATCTACGTTAAATATCGAAAGAAGTAAAGTATATAAAGTAGGCGTTCGTAATTAACTATATCGAATATTCCGTTTATATCTAGTTATAAGAAAGATATTTTCGTATTTTTCGACGCCGTTACTTCGACGATACTTTTTAAAACGGTACCGGTTAGTTCCGTTGACTTATACGTTTTATTACTTATTTATCTTACGGGTAATATACGGTATCGTTTCGTAGTCGACGTAACTTTTTAGCTTATAATCGTTTCGACTATTTTTCCTAACGTTCTAAAAAAAAAAATCGGGCGGTATATTCTTACTTTTTATTTTTATTATATCGATTTTTTTAATTTTAGTAGAACGACTATTAGTACGATACGAAACCGTTATAAGTAGTATACGATATTTATATTTATTTACGTAATATTTATAAGTACGTCTTAAAGTAGTTCGCCGATAGTTTTAAAGAAGCCCGTCGGGAAGTAGTTATTTTTTAATACTTTTTAAAATAAAAGTTATTTAAGTATATTAACGATTTTTAAACGATTTATATATTAGTCGACTACGACTACTTCGACGTCGGGTTATATCGTTAGAATATCGGATAAGTTTACCGAAAGTAATAAAAAAAATTTTTAAGCGAACGTAGTTATTTTATTTTTATAAGTTATCGTTAAGTTATCGTTATTTTTTCGTAAAAGGGGTAGTTTAATATTATCTAGTAGTTTATAACTTTTAATTTTCGTTTACTTTTTAATCTACTAAAAAAACAGGGTATTCGTAGTTATTTTTACGATTGTCTCGCGTTATAACGTCGTTTTCGTACGTATTATTAGTTTTTTTTTAGCTTTTTTTTTTTCGGTATATATTTTTTAGTCGAGTTTTATTTAAGTTAGATATTATCGTCGGTATATTTCGCGGTATCGCCGCGATATTTTTATTACTTCTATAGTCTATTACGCTACCGTTTTACCGAATAAAAGTCTTTTCGTTTTAGTTATCGCGTTAGCTATATTTATAAAAAATACGGTAAGTATATCGACGTATTCGTTTAAAACTTAAAGGCTTAAGGCTACGTCGCGGCGGAACCGCGGCGTATCCGCCGCTAACTTTTTAACGAGCTTTTTGTCGAAAGTACGTTAGTTTTATCTTAAAAAAGCTACGGGTTTCGGAGGCTTAGCGTAAAGTTAGAACCGGAGAACGTTATAGTCCGACTTTATTTATTTTATAATACCGGCGTATTCGACGCGTACTCGCGCCGAATATTAGTAAAGGTCGATAGTTAAATTTTTTTAGTTGTGTTTTTATTTAGTTAGGGTACCGAAAAAAGTAGTTAGTGTAAGGTTAAAAGTATATATAAAGTTAAAAAAAGTGTTTGTATTTAAAAAAGTACGGTAATATATATTTTAAATAAAATAGTATATATTAAAGTTTTTTAATATAATATTAGTATAGCTTCGTTATTATTCCGTTACGACTTCGGTAAAAAGGCTATTTTAGTTCGGTAGTAACGAATTTAAAAAGTATATTAATTATACTATTATATATTAATTTTTAAGTTTAAAAGTAATACTATATTAGTTGTAACTTCCCGTTTAAAACTACGCTACGATTTCTTAACGTTTATATAAATAAATTACTACGTTACCGTTATAATAGATAACGTAGTATTTCGAGTTACTAACTGTCTAAAGTTTATTAAATTATCCGCGGCCCGGTTTTTAATTCGTAATAATATCGGGTTTTATATTATAAAATAACGTAGTCGCCGCGTTATTTCTATTTTTTTAAATGTTTTATTATACGATATCTAATATTCGTTAGTAGTAAGTTTTTTATCGGTAGATTCTACTATTAAAAGTTCGTTTTCGCTACGCGTATTTTACGTTATAACGACTTCGTTATTCGGTTAAAACGAGACGATAAAACTAACGATAGAGTAGTTATTAACGGTTTAAAAAGTAGTATTCGGTAGTTTTTTTCGTCGTTTAAACGGTACCGCGGCGGGGTTTTAAAGATATTTACGTTTAGCCGTAAACGAAGCTATAAAGATTATCGTTACTAAAATAAGTACGTTTATTAATATTAAAAAAAAAAACTTATTAACTTCGAAGTAAAACGGGCGGGCTCGATACGTAGCCGTAACGTTATCGCGGTAAGCTCGTATAATCGGGTATATTAAGTTTTAGGCTTAGTAGTTATTTTCGTAATTGACGTAGTAGTAGGTATTTCGGTTTTCTTTAGTTAGGTATTCGTTATCTATATATTTTACGGCTACGTAGCTTTTATACTTCGTAAGCTTCGCGTAGTACTTCGTTATATAGCCGTAGCTTTAGTAGCGGAAGTATCTAGTTATTTTAGTAGCGGTATTATATAGTTCGTAGTCGTAGATAATCTTATAAATATTTAAGCTTTTATAGTATAGTAGGTTCGCTTCGTTTCCGTTATTTACTCGTATCGTTAGTTAGTTAGTAGTTAAGCTACGTATTTTAATAGTATTAGTACTAAATAAAAAAAAGATATATTTTTTAATGTTTTTATTTTTATTTTTAACGGTTTCGTTAAAAACTCGATTAAAGATATTTTTTACGATAACGGTATAAGATTTTTAGTATAGTTTAACGTCCGCGTTAAAAACTTTTTTTATTTAGTTAAAACTACCGTCGTAGATAAGTCCGATTAACGATTTAAATTAGACTACGACGTCGCCGTTAGGTAGCTTACGTACGTTTTAAAAGTCGTTATTTCTATCGTTTATAGCTTTCGAAATAACTTTAATTATTTCTTCGTATTTTCGTTATTTAATCGTATCGGGTACGTTACGGTAGTTTATAGTAATTTCGAATTTATTTTTTACTTTTTTAAAAACTAAACTAAAAAGTCTAATAGTTACTTAAACGTACGAAAAAAGTTAAGTCGTCGTATAAAAAAAAGAAAAAAAAAGCGTCGAGATATTTTATTTATTTATTTATTACACTTATAAACCGCGTATTGCAGTATAAAGTACGTCTATAGTAAAAATAGTAAAAAACTCTAAAGTCAAAAGGGAAAAACTTTATCTACTACGGCCTCGTTAAACGGTAGTTACGTTAGCGCTAGAGGTTCGAATATTAACGTACGTAGGCTACTACCCATTTAGTCGTATAATCCTATACTTAAGTTTACGTAACGTATTAGTTACGTAGATAGTTGTAACGGGGTAAACGTTATAGCTTACTTTACTTTTTATTTATCGTTAGTTTTATCGCTATAGTTATTTGTAATAGGTAGTAATTGTCTTAACTCCGCCGTAGCGTAGTTATAACGGGTTAATTACGTATATAGCTTTAAAGGCTAAAGATAGCGATGTTTTATTAGTTCCGGATCCGGAAAGTACGACTTTTATAAACGGTAAGTACGACTAGTATATTTAACGGGTATATTAATCGTACCTCCCCCTTGTTTTTCGTAAAAATTTTTGTTTTTTTTTTTTTCCTTACTTTTTGACCGCTTTTACTACCGACTTTTTTCTTCGCCGCGTTTTAATCTACCTCGCCGTTTTTTTTTTTCTCTTTCGTTGTTTTTTTTAGTTTTATTTTTTTATTTCTCCGATATTATATCTACTTTTATTCCTTTTAACCCGCTTAACGGCTTTAGCGCTATCGTTATCGGTAGTAACGACCTCGCCGTGGCTTCGGCTAATACTCCTACTATCGTCGCTAGTAGTAGTTTTTCCGGCGTCTTTCTTCTTATCGGTAGCGCTTCCGTTATTAAGCCGCGCGTACCGCGCGGTATAATCCGTACTTTTGTTTTATATTGTCCCCGTTATATCCGCGTTATAAGTACGTACGTAATAAAAGTCTAAACTACTTATAAAACGTACGTTTTTCGTAACGGGCGCGTACTTGACTACTATACGTAAGTTAATAAAAGTATTAAATACTACCGTTATATTAATTTTAAATATACTTACTTTTAAGTAATTAATTCTTATTATTATCGGTACGAAGTCGCTACGGCTAATTTAATTTAATTAAACTATACTACTCGTACGAAAATAAAAAACTTTATCTAAGCTTATCGTAATTAGTTAACGGGCATAGTCCCCGTCGCGGATATTTTAACTATCTAACCTACTTATTAGTAAGTCTTAACCGTTAACGTCGTTAACGGGGACGCGCCTCGGCCTCGTAGCCGTAGTAGTAACGCTAACGCTACGGGGTCTTTCGGTAATCTTTCTTTTAATTATTATCGTTAGTAGCTAAAAGTATCCTCCGTTATTCTCTTCGAAGTCGCTCGTAATACCGTTAATACGGGCCGTATTATAACTAATCTCGGCCGTATCGTTAATACTATAGATACTTTTACGCGTACTCGTAACGACCGTAACGCGGCTGCTAACGAGGTTATAAATATTAAAATAAACGATACCGTCGAGTCGGGTAGTATTAATATAACGACTAACGTAAAAAAAAAAAGTAAAAGTAAGGTTAATAATAAAGGTGTTAAAAATAATATAAAAAATAACGACGAAGAATGATTTATTCTATACGTATCGTTATCGTTACGTATTCGTTAGTTACTCTTTACGAGGTTAAAGGTTAGTTTATCGGGGTAATTAGTCTCGTTATCGGGACGTAGTCTATCGTATTTTTCTTATTTAATAGTTATACTAATTTATAATATAATAGCTAGTCTTTTTTTAAAATCTAACGTAAAATCTATAAAACGTCGTCGGGGTTTTTTAAAACCGCGGTAAAATCGCGGCGACTTCGTAACGGGCGGGTAACTCGGCTATAAAAGATTTAACGTTACGATTCTATATATAGGCATTATACTAGAATATAGTAAACATCTTCTTATTAGCCGTAATTATACCTCGGCGTATTCGCGTCGGGTACGTTACGGCTAAAAAAGTAGCCTCGGAGGCCGATATATTTTATACGTACTTATATTAAAATACTATTCTCGTACTTTATTATTTTTTAGTACTTTTCTAATAGTAGCTTATAGTCGGGTTTATCGGTTTAAACGTAAGAGTTACGGTACTTTTTCGGGTACTCGGCGAGTTTGCGGCTTTATTCTATAACTTTTAATTTAAATACGTTTTTATTTTTATACTATAATTCTACCTATAAGAATTTTTCAAAGATCGTAAAAAGTCCGGTACGGGTTCGCCGCGGGTATATTAAGTTACGGATTAACTAAATACGGGCTATTATATCGTACTAAAGTTATTTTAGGTATAATTAGTAGATTTTATTTATTTTATAAAAGTCGGCCGTTTTTTTACGTATAAAGATATAGACTAACGGGACCTCCGCTTCGAGTTCGAAGAAACGTAACGGCGTAAACTTATATCTTCCGGCTATTATTTTAAAAGCCGCTTTTTAGATATCGGTTATAACTTTATATATCCTATAGGGGATCGGTTTTAAAAGATCGTTTCAGACCGGCGCCTTATACTTTATTACCGTTTTGATATACACGAGGTAAAGCTTCCGTACGGTATATATACTATATCTTTACGTTGACGCTACGAGTTTCGTGAAGGCGAATATTTATGTTACTATTTTACTTTTGACTTTTTTAACGTACTCCTACTATACTAGTTTTCTATCGATCTAAAATTTAAGGAATCGTATTAATTCGACCGGTATAACGTCGAAATATATATTTTAACTATTATAACGATATTAATAGTCGTAATATTTTACTTTTTATCGCCGACGATACGGCTTAATATCGTTTTCGTAACGGTTACGGCAACGTTTATTTTATTAAAAATCGTTTCGAGTAGATAAAATATTTTAGTTTCGATAATTTTAATAAACGTCGCGTACTTAAATTCGGCTATTAAGTTAATTATTAAAAGTTAGGTATCTTCGTCGCGTAGTCGTTACGAAGTATCGCGGTTAGCGATTTGCCTACTACTACGACCGCGTACTAAACGCGCGTAGCCGTTACGGCCGTAGGCTATACTTTCGAGTATTGCGATTCCGATTCTAATGTTTGTTTAATAGATTTGCTTCGTCGCTACGATGTAGCGACGATTTCGATGTGAAGAAAGTTCGTCGCGTATATTATAATAATATCTATTATATAAATATACGAAAAATTAAATAAAATAATATATAGTAATAAATACTTTAAAAGAAAATACGTTAATAATAATATATTTTAATTTAAAACGGGTAAAACTTTATTTAAATACGAATCGAAGAAAAATAAACTAAATATAAATAAAAATATAGAAACGACGTTATATTGTTTTTTCAAACGACTAAAACTAACCGCGTTTTTCTAATATAAAGTATTAAAATAAACTACCGAGACTATTAAAAGTTATTAATTATAAAAATTAGTAATATAAAACGCGAAAAAACTAGAAGCGGAAACGCGTTTTACGGATGTCTAATTAGTAAATTTTTAAATAACGTATAAAAAAAACTGTTTTTTTTACTACGTTTATTTAAAGTTTTCTTTTTTTTTTATTTTTTTTCTTTAAAGTACTATAATTTATATATAGTTTTACTTTTAAAATACGAGAAAAAGCCTTTTAATATAAAAACTTACGAAGTTTAATATCCCGTTAGTTAAATCCTCGGGCGAATATTATAGTTAGAGGTTTTAGTTATTTGTATTTTTTACTACGTATTCCGTATTTAATATATCCTATTTATTTTAATATAGAACGAGTAAAATTAACGGGAAACTAAACGCGTAGTAAACTAAACTAAAATGTTTTAGCTTAAGACAAATTAAAAATAACGGGTATACGGCGCGAAAAAACCGTTAAAAAAACTAAAAATAAAAACGCGTCGAACGGGTAGCTAATAAGTTGTCCCGCGGAAAATATACTACTTAAGTTTTAAGTTATATATATTTTCTACAAGTATTTTTTATTTAAAATATTTTATTTATTTTAATAATTTATTCTCGGGTAAATAAACGCTTTTTTTTTTTACTTCTTACTTTTTCCGTTTTTTTCGTTTCCGTTTATTTTTTATTTTTTTTGTTTTTTTTTTTTTTTTTTTTAAAATCTAATTTTTTTTTTTTTTTTTTTATTTTTTTTTATTTTTTTTTTTATTTTTATTTTTTTTTTTTTTTTATTTCTTTTCTTTTTTTTTTATCTTTCTTTTTTTTTTTTTTTTATTAAGTCCGTTCTCTATCTTTTCGTTTAATTTACTTTTTTTTTTTTTTACTTTTTTTTTTCTTCGGGTTTTTTTTTTT
>JAKRGK010000041.1:0-26759 GCA_022392925.1 Ophiostoma tasmaniense
TATCGTTATAATAGTTAAAATATATATCCCGACGTTTTTTTTTTTTTTTTTTTATACGACGACTTAATTTTTTTCGAACGTTTAAATAACTACTAGACTTTTTAGTTTAGTCTTTAAAAAAGTAAAAAATAAATTCGAAATTATTATAAACTACCGTAACGTATCCGATACGATTAAATAACGAAAATACGAAGAAATAATTAAAGTTATTTCGAAAGTTATAAACGATAAAAGTAACGACTTTTAAAACGTACGTAAGTTATTTAACGGCGACGTCGTAGTTTAATTTAAATCGTTAGTCGGACTTATCTACGACGGTAGTTTTAACTAAGTAAAAAAAGCTTTTAACGCGGACGTTAAACTATATTAAAAATCTTATACCGTTATCGTAAAAAGTATTTTTAATCGAGTTTTTAACGAGGCCGTTAAAAATAAAAATAAAGATATTAGAGAATATATTTTTTTTTTACTTAGTACTAATATTATTAAAACACGTAGTTTAATTACTAACTAACTAACGATACGAGTAAGTAACGGAAACGAAGCGAACTTATTATACTATAAAAGCTTAAGTATTTATAAAATTATTTACGACTACGAATTATACGATATCGTTATTAAAGTAACTAAGTATTTCCGTTATTAAAGCTACGGCTATATAACGAAGTATTACGCGAAGCTTACGAAGTATAAAAGTTACGTAGCCGTAAAGTATATAAATAACGAATGTTTAACTAAAGAAAACCGAAATACTTATTATTACGTTAATTGCGAAAGTAACTATTAAGTTTGAAACTTAATATATCCGATTACGCGAGCTTACCGCGATAACGTTACGGCTATATATCGAGCCCGCCCGTTTTACTTCGAAGTTAATAAGTCTTTTTTTTTAATATTAATAAGCGTATTTATTTTAGTAACGATAATTTTTATAGCTTCGTTTACGGCTAAACGTAAATATTTTTAAAACCCCGCCGCGGTACTATTTAAACGACGAAGAAAACTACCGAATATTATTTTTTAAACCGTTAGTAACTACTTTATCGTTAGCTTTATCGTTTCGTTTTAACTTAATAACGAAGTCGTTATAACGTAAAGTACGCGTAGCGAAAACGAACTTTTAATAGTAGAATCTACCGATAAAAAACTTACTATTAACGAATATTAAATATCGTATAATAGAATACTTAAAAAAATAAAAATAACGCGGCGACTACGTTATTTTATAGTATAGAACCCGATATTATTACGAACTAAAAACCGGGCCGCGGATAATTTAATAAACTTTAAACAGCTAGTAACTCGAAATATTACGTTATTTATTATAACGGCAACGTAGTAATTTATTTATATAAACGTTAGGAGATCGTAGCGTAGTTTTAAACGGGAAGTTATAACTAATGTAGTATTACTTTTAAACTTAAAAACTAATATATAATAGTATAGTTAATATATTTTTTAGATTTATTACTACCGAACTAAAATAGCTTTTTTACCGAAGTCGTAACGAAGTAGTAACGAAGTTATACTAATATTATACTAAAAGACTTTAATATATATTACTTTATTTAAGATATATATTACCGTATTTTTTTAAATATAAATATTTTTTTTAACTTTATATATACTTTTAATTTTATATTAACTACTTTTTTCGGTACTTTAACTAAATAAAAATATAACTAAAAAAACTTAACTATCGACTTTTATTAGTATTAAGTTAAAGTAAGATACTTAAGCTTTAAAAAAATTAAAAATTACTAACGTAAAACGCGTACGAAACGCTAAAAAAACTAGTAGTAGAAACGCGACGTACGGATATTAGATCGGGTATTTTATAAAAGACGTATAAAAAAAAGTTTTATTTCGATAATACTATTATAGTTTTAGTTTTTTTTAATACGAATTTATATATATTTTACTAAACGAAAAAGCCGAGTCCGATATATATATACTACGAAGATACGAACAAAAGTTTAAAAGTATAACGCTTATAAATACGCGCGCTTCGCGCCCGATAAACGAGATTTTACTTAATTAAAAGAATAAGAAAATAAAAGTTTAAGCTTTTTAATCGGTTCTTCGCGCGAACGTTATACTACTTAGTTTTAGGTTATATATATATATTTTACTACGTGTTTTTTGTCTAAAATGTTTTGTTTATTTTATTAGTAAAGTAGTAAAAAATCTATTATTATATAAACTTTATATAATCTCAACAAATAAAAATAAATAAGAAATCTCGAAGACTAAATAAGAAAAAGTTAAAAAAAAACGATGTTACGATTAAAAATACGATAACGAATAAAAAAAGTATATATTTAAAACTTTAACTATCTACGTGTTTTTAAAGACTTAATTATAACTTTATCGTTTACGAAAAAAACAACGGGTAAGAAAAAAAAATTTAAAAAGTAAATATAAAATTTTTTATATAATAATAAAGTACGAAAACTACGATATAGTTAGCTCTTTAAAAAAAAAAAGAATTAATTATAAGTTTACTATAGCCGTTAAAACGGTAGTTAGTTATAGCCGTAAAAGTAACTATTCGTTATAACCGATAAAATAACGAAGAAACCGATTAAAAAACTACTATAGCCGTTAAAACGGTAGTTAGTTATAGCCGTAAAAATAACTATTTACTACAACCGATAAAGTAGTAAAAAAAAACATCTAAAAGACTACTATAGCCGTTAAAACGGTAGCTAGTCGTAGCCGTAAAAACGATTATTTATTATAACCGTTAAAGTAACGAAAGATTCGATCGAAATTTTTAAGAAGTTTTAAAGTCCCGAACGAAAAATCGGTAAAAAAGCCGTAGTTTAAAATATAAACTAAGTAGTTAAGGCGTAATATTATTAAAAAACTAAAAAGGCATAAAAAAATAAAAAAGTAAAATACTAGCCTCCGAAAAATAAAAAAACTTAGTAGATTAAAAAATAAAAGAAAAATAAAACCTTTAATTAAATCTTTAACTAGTGTAAAAAAACTTAAAAATAAAAGCTTAAGAAAAAAAACAGTAATAACATTAATAAAAAGAAAACGACGATAAGTCTATTAAAAGTAAAAAAAACAGTAAAAACTAAATAAAAAAAATATATAAAAATATAAGCTAAAACTCGTTATTTATTAAAAATACTACTAATACATACGACGAAATCTATAACGTATTTATCCCGCGTTAATACCGCCGAAACTTTTTTAGTACTATTCGATTCGTAATAGTCCCGAACGGAAGTTTTATTTTTTTCCGACTATCGATATTTAATATACTTATTATAATAAACAATAACCCCGACGACTCGTTTAGTTATATCGGCGGCTTTAGCTTTTTTAGTATAAAGACTCCCGCGACTTCGCGCGATTTTTCGGTAGCTTTAGTCGGAAACCGAGTCCCCGATTATAAGCTTAACGGAAGCCGCGTATACGTTTTTAACGAGGCAGTTTTTTAAAGGCTACTTAGCTAACTACTTAAAGGTTAATTTACCGAAGTCTCGTATAAAACCGGGCGTATACCTTAGTTTAATACCGCGTAGTTCCCGTTTTTTAACGGAGAGAAGGTTATTGACTACTTTAAAAAATTCGATTTCTTCGTTAATTAGTGTAGTATTATTAAAGCTTAAAAGCTAAAAAAAATCCCGTTTTACTTTAACGAAAACGAACGGACTTAAGTTAAGTTTTTAATTAAATCGGTTAAGAAAGAAAAGACGGGCTAGGCTAAATTCGTAGCTTTAGTTAAAAAAAAGTATTAACTTAAAGACTTTAAGTAAAGTTATAATCGAAAACGTAAGATCGATATTTAGTTTAACTATAATAAGTTTAGCCGAGTGTTAGTTAAATATATAGCTTAACGTAAGTAACTAAATACTTTATTCGAGAAAGCTAAGATTTTAACCGATAGTATTATTTACTTTAAGAAGGTTATTTAAAATATTAATAAAGACATTAGATCGAACTTCGCTACGCGTTTAAACGTTACGGGCGCGAAGTTAAAAATAGTTTTTTTTATTATAATTATAAATTACTTTATTAAGTATATAAAAAAATAAAGTATAAATAACGACGATAAAAAAAATAATGATTTCGATATTAAGCTTGTTTTTATTAAGCTTAAAAAAGCTATTAATCGAAAAGCCGTAAAAAAAGCTAAATCCGAGGATTTTATTAAAGACGATACCTCGAGACTTTTTATACTTAAAATTTAAGACGTATAAACTATTACGTTCGACGACTTATTTAAAAAGTTTAAGACGCTTTTTATTTAAAATTAGTCGTTACTTAAAACGTCGATAACCGGTAAGTAATACGATCCGATTTTCGTTAACTATATCGGTTTAAAAATTAGTTTTAAAAAAAGTTACGAGTAAAATATTTACTCGACGTACCGTTAAAAAGTTAACCGCGGCTCAAGGTAAAATAAAAGTAGTTATAATTTTCGTAGCGGAAACGTATTTAAAACCTTTTTTAGTTAAAATATTAATATAGTATATTTCTATTATAATAATCTAGCTTACCGTATAAATAGTTATTTTTACTTTAGTAAAAATAAAAAAAAAAGAATCGTATATAAAGATTATTAAAGGCGAGTCTAGTTTAGAAGTAGAAAAAATACGGGAAAGCCGATCGATATTTCGGTATTTAACTTTTACCGGCGTAACGGAAAAATTAAAAGTATAGTATAGTTATTCTTAAAGTAAAATACTAATTAATAAAATACGGTTACGATAAAAGCTTACGAAGTTAAGTCCGGTATTAAAGTAGACGTAAGACGTCGATATTTATTAGACTATATAAACAATAACTAAAGTTAAGTTAAAAGCGTATTTTATACGACGATAAATTAAAGACAAGCTTTTAATTAAGTTTTTATTAACTATATAAAAGTAATATTTAGTAACTACGACGAAAAGGTTATTATTTAAAGTAATATACTTAAGTTAGTTCCGAATAGAAACTTATTTACTACGTAGTACGGCGTGAAAAAAGTACGTATATAAGATATTACTAACGAAAAAAACTTTAACGAGTTCGGAGAAATGCTTACGCGTATATTTAATCGGAATTTAAAGATAAAGACTTTAGTACGGTTACTTACGGTTAATAAAAATAAAAGTTAAAACAAAAAGTTAGCTACGGTTACTATTATAATAACGAAGCTAGTCGATAATATTACCGTAGTAGTTTTAAAAGGTAAAGTTAAGCTTTCCGTTTAAAACTTCGCCGTTTTAAATAAATAAATAGCCGGTAAATTAACTATAGTTTTCGTTAATATAACGGAATAAATAAAGTCTACTATACTTATTAATAAATATAGTCGTAAGGTTAGTAAAAAAACGGTAGCTTCGATGTTTAAAAAAGTAATTCTAGTAAATTAAAAAAAACTTTTAATCGGTAACTTATTAACGTTAGTTTTAGTTATAATATTAATAAGTATTTTTACCGGCGTTGTTTTTTTTATAACGGTATTAAAAAAAGTACTAATTATTTTAAAAAATTCGGCTACTAAAGGAAGAAAGTATAAAGTATTACTAGACTTAAAATCGGTTTATAACTTAGTTAGTATACGAATTACGTAAATAAACGGGTTTATAATTTATTTTACGGACGCTTCGTTTAAATCTATTTATAATACGATTTAAAAGTTTAAAAAATAAATCGACGAAAAAACTTAAATCGGCGGCTAGTTTTTCCGTTTTAAAGCTTTCGTAACGTAGTACCCGTTGCCCGGTAGCGATAAACCGTTATTAAAGATGTTATTTATTAAAAATATAAAAATAGGTTTCGTATATATTAACGAAAGTATATTCGGATTTTTAATAGTAAATAAAACTCGCGTTATATATTCGTTAGACGTTATAAAATCTACGAGCTAATACGTAGATTTGATCGAATCGGCGATAAACTAAAAAGCGGCGTAGTAACCGAAGTTTACGCCGTTATTATTATATATTCGGGGAGGTAAGAAAAAAAAAAGAAAAAAGTAAAAAAAAAAGCCGTTAGGTAACGGCGGATCGATAAAAAAAAAAGAGAAGTAAGTTTAAGCGAAGGCTTTAAAACGGGACTACGTATTTTATACTTTATTATCTTACTAAAGGAAAACGGTAAAGACATATATATATTATAAAAAGAGAAGCCGAAAGCGTTATATATATCGTTAAGCCTTTAAATAAATATCGTATAGTATTTTATACTATATAAAAAAATAACGGATAAAGTTAAACTAGTAAATATTACCGGGTCGGACGGTATTATTTTTAACGGAGACTAAGTATAAAAAAAAAAAAAATAAAAAGCTATTTAAAATTTTTTATAACTTAAAAAAAACGACTTAATTACGGCTTTAGTAACGCTTAAATTTAATTAAAAGCTAGTAAAATTCCGACTAACTTTAAATCGGGTTACCGTATTTTAAAAAAAACTATTAAAGTCGTTAACCGAAAGAAAAGTTAAACTATTTATTAAAGTAATAATTAATAAAAAAACGGTATTTTCGTAGGACTTTAGTAAAATTAGACGTATTAACTTAAGCGTTATTTTACCTTAAACGATCCGAACGGTACTTTATATAGTTTAGTAAGTAAAAGCTATATTTATATTAAAAGCTTTACGGAAATAAGTTAACGAGATTTTATAAGAAAAAATCGATAGTAGGCTACTTAAGTAAAGTTATAATATTTATAAAAACTCGTAGTTTTTAGTAAAAAAGAAAAATAGTAAGTTTAAACTTATTTATAATACTACTAAAATTAACGCGGTTACGATTAAAGATGTTTTCGCTGCTTTTATCTTTAATAAGTTTATAGATAATTTTACCGGGTAAATATTAACTATAATAGCCGATTTTTTCTCGGGATACGATTAAGTGTTTTTATACTTTTTAAGTAAAGATTTAACTACTTTTAAGACTATAAAAAAACTACTTCGAAGTACGACTTTATTATAAAAAAAAACTAACTTTATCGTTTAATTTTACCGAAACGTATTAAATATTTTAAACGGCTTCGTACTTTACGTATATAAGCCGTATATAAACGACCTAACGATTAAAAGCCCGAAAACGTCTTATAAAAATAAAGAAATATTTTTTAAAATAAAAAAATACGTAGTAAAATATATCTAAAATATCGATTAAGTCTTCGTAAATTTTAAACTAGCCGGGGTAACGGCAACTACCGAAAAATCTTAGTAGTATTAAAAAACGGTAGACTTAGTAAGATTTTTAATCTCAAAAAAAAGACGGGCTATAATATAAAAAAAACTAGATAAAATTAAATATTAACTAGTATATACTAACCTAAAAGAAGTAAAAAAGTTTATAAGATTCGTAGTTTTTTATAAAGTATAAGTCCCGCGTTTTATTCTTAAAGCTAAACTTTTATTTTTTTTTACGAAGAAAAATACTAGGTTCGAATAAAACCCCGATTAAAAAGCCGCGTTTATTAGTTTAAAAAAGTCTTTACTTAAGCCCGGGTTTTTAGTTAGTATTAGTTATAACGACGATTTTAAAAAGATAGTATTATTCGTAGACGTAAGCTTAAAAAACTAAGGTGTTATATTATTTTAATATTAAAGTAGTAAACGGAAGCCCGTAAAGTTTAAAAATAACATTTAGTCGTCGACGAAGTAAAAATACGACGTAATAAAAAAAAAGACGAGAAGAGTAAAATATATTTTACGAAAGTTACGATCGTATCTTTATAAAGTAAAGTTCGTCTTCGAAACTAATACGTAAGTATTAGTCTACTAATTAAATAGTACTTTAAATAATACCCCCGGCTTAATATTACTACGGTAAGTTACGTAAATTAAATCTTTTAACTTTAAAGTCCGTTATATTCCTAGCTAAAAAAACGTAGTAGTTAATATACTATCTTAACGTTTTAACGATAAACTACCCGATTCGAAGTTCGAGTTAGAACTACTACTAAAAGATTATATCGACGTTTAGATTTTTACTTAAACGGTAAAAAAGTTATTAGACGATTTACTTATACTTATAAAGTCTTAGACTAAATCTAACTAACGTATCGTTAAATACTTAACTAAAAGTATCGAACTTTTAAGGTTTCGCCGGAAAGATCGGATCGGATTTAAGCTAAAAGCTAATAAGTATTTTTACGATAGCTAGCGTTTTTAGCTAAAAAGAAGAAATATAAGTATTACTTTAGTAAAGTTTATTAATAATAACGAGATAAAAAAAAAATTAATTAAAACCGCGTATATTAAAACTAGTTACCGAAGTAAAAAAATAACTATAGGCTATTTACGAAAAAGTTATACTTAGTTTAGTATAAATAAAATAGTAAAAAGTACTATTAGTATTTACGAGTAATATAAACGCGTATTTACGGAAAAATACGTTTAAAAGTCTTATTATTAAACGCCGCTATTTATATTATTTTAAAAGTTATATTTAAACGTATAAAATATACTAAAAGTTTTCGGTTACGGTAAGTTTTTAATCGAAATTAAGTACGTTTTTATTAAATTTATAAAAGCCGTAATAATAAAAAAAGCAGACTTTATTTCTACTATAAAGTTTTTAAAAAACTATATTATTTACTATTACGGCGTCCCCGGTAAACTAGTTATTAATAAAAGTTTTAAATTTAAGTCTACGTTTATAAAGTTCGCGACTTTATTAAATATTTATATAGCTACTATTTTAGCTTATAACTTTAAAACTAACGGTATTATTAAAGCTAGCTATTACTTACTCGTACGAGTATTTACTAGACTTACGAACGAGACCGCGAAAAACTAGTACTATTTTTTTTAGCTTGTTATATTTATAAATAAAACGACTATTAAAATATCGTATAAAAAAACTTTTTTTTACTTCGTTTACGGCTACGATTCGATTATACCTATAAAAACTAAGTACTTTACTTAAAGATTGTTAAATTAAAGAAAAAAAATAAATAATAAAAAGTAGTATAAAACGAAGCTTAAGATATTAAAACGACGGGATAAAGATCTAAATGCCGCGAGACGGGCTATTTTAAGGTTTAAAAAACGTAAGGCTTTTAATCGTAACTACGTAGCCCGTTTTAAGTAAAAGACTAAAAGAAAATAAGTCGGAGTAAGTAACTTTATACTATATTAAAATTCGAGACGAAGTAAAAATATATCTTACGCGGTTAAACTTAGTTACCGGTAATAAAAGCCTTTTATAATATATACTATCTACGACAATAAGTCTTTTACTTTCGAGTAACTTAATAACGTTATATTTACGCGACGTTTTAACGGAGATTTATTTAAAAAAATAGCCTAAAACGAGTACGGCGTTTAGTAAAACGCTTATTAATTTTAGTAGAACGACCTCGATAAGTTAAAACCTAGCCGAAACGACGGGGAAAAAAACGAAAGCCTATTTTTTACTAAAAAAAAAGTCGTAGTAACTAACGACGATAAAACGATATTATTAAAACTATTTATAGAAGTCACGATTTTTAATCGGATCTCTTAAAAATATAAACTAATCTTTCGGTAAAACGGCTAGAGTTTTTAATTAGAAGTTTAGTAAAGTTTTCGCTTTTATAGTTTCGCGACTTATTGTTTCCTTTATTACTTTATTTTTATGTCTACCGCTACTAGTAAATTTTATTTTTATTACTATCACTTATTTTATTTTTACTATAATTTTTCCTGTTTTATTTTACGTCGGGTTAAACGAAATTACTATTTTATTATTTTTATTACTTTTTTTAATTTTCTTACTATAAGGTTTTATTTTTTATTATTTTGTTTTTTCTATACTTTAAATCTTATCCTTTATTTTTATTATGTCTTTTTTATTTATATATAACTTAAAAAATTAACCGTTTATTTTATACCTTTATTAACTTTACCTCGCGAAAGCTCGATAAAGTCGTAATATAGTAATTTACCGATCGGAAGCCTGTCCGGCTTTTACCTTTTACATCAATTACTTATTACTAAATACTTTAGCTAGCTAAACGTTATTTTTTAGCTAAAGCTAAGTATTAGTACTACTAGACCCCGACTATAGGTTAGCCGTTACTCTTTTAAACTTTTAATCGGGAGTAACGGGTAAAGTATTAGCTTAAGCCTAAGATAGTTTTATAAAAGTCTAAACGGCGAAAGTTACCTTAGATAAAAGAGATTTCTTAGGCTTTTTAGCGGACTTCGGAAAAAAAGTCGGGGGATACTCGTTAAAAGCAAAAGTACCCTCTTAAAAGCGGGTAAAGCTAAAAAGTTCGGAAGCGGCCGTCTTAATATTTATATTAAGGCGGGTAGGAACTACCCGCCTTACTTAAGTTTAGAAAGCGTAGATTTAAACTAATAAGAAGCTACTATTTAAGTAAGGCTAGTAAAAACTACCGGGTAAAGCTATAATTATTAGCTATTAATGTTAGTAAAATAAGTTAGGTAACGTAGCGTCACTTAACTTACTAAGCGGTATTTAAGTATCGCTACGTCACTTAACTTACTAAACGGTATTTAGGTATCGCTACGTTACTTAACTTACTAAACGGTATTTAGGTATCGTTACGTTACTTAACTTACTAAGCGGTATTTAAGTATCGTTACGTTACTTAACTTATTTAAAGTTAATATTATAAATTAAATTAACGGTATATTAAAAAAAACTTAATAGAAATGTTAAATTTACCGAAAAAGTATTTGCCGTACGACGTAAAACGCTTTTTATTTTTAGTACCGTATAAGTTATAAAAGAAATAAGGTCGTTTTTATATTTTTTTTCGAGTAACTTTTACGATTTGTATTTGCGTCGTTTTAATACTTTTTGTTAGTAATATTTTTTCTAATACTTTTAATACTTTTAATACTTTTGATGCTTTTAATACTTTTAATGTTTTTAATATTTTTAATGCTTTTAATACTTTTAATACTTTTAATACTTTTAATACTTTTATTTATACTTTTATTAATACTTTTATTAATATTTTTATTATTACTTTTATTATTACTTTTATTATTATTTTTACTATAGTTTTTATTTTATTTTCGGCGATACGTTCGACGATTATTATTTACTTTAAACGATACTAAAAGTATTAATAAAAGCATTAGTAAAAATAGTAATAAAAATATTAAAAAAAGTACTAATAATAACATTAACAAAAACACTAATAAAAGTATTAATAAAAGCATTAATAAAAGCATTAATAAAAACGTTATTATCGTTAAACGGAACGTTAAAAAAACTAGTAAAATATTAAGATAAATATACGTAAAATAACATAAAAAAAAACGTTAAAAAGAATAAAAAGTTACTCGTTAAAAAATATTTCTAACGGCTATATTTTATAACGGAAAAGTAAGTTCCCGTTAGCTACGAAATTCTTATATATTCGTAAAAGACTAAAGTAATTTTTATTAAAAAATCCTACTTTTAACCTTAACTTAATTTATAATGTTGACTTTTAACGGTATTTAAGTATCGCTACGTTATTTAATTTATTTAGCGGTATTACGGTTTATATTATATAATTAAAAGCTTAATATTAAAATATATTATATTTATTAAAACGTAATATTATATATATACCGTAAAACTATTTATTAATATTAATTAAAACTAAAAAAACTTTCTTCGTATCGAAATCGTCGTTATATCGTAACGACGAAATAAATCTATTAAACAAATATTAAAATCGGAATCGTAATACTCGAAAGTATAGCTTACGGCCGTAACGGCTACGCGCGTTTAGTACGTAGTCGTAGTAATAGGTAAATCGTTACCCGCGATACTTCGTAACGACTACGCGACGAGGATACCTAACTTTTAATAACTAACCTAACAGCCGAATTTAAGTACGCGACGTTTATTAAAACTATCGAAACTAAAATACTTTATTTATTCGAAATAATTTTTAATAAAGTAGACGTTACTATAACCGTCGCGAAAACGATATTAAGCCGTATCGTCGGCGATAAAAAATAAAATATTACGACTACCGATATCGTTATAATAGTTAAAATATATATCCCGACGTTTTTTTTTTTTTTTTTTTATACGACGACTTAATTTTTTTCGAACGTTTAAATAACTACTAGACTTTTTAGTTTAGTTTTTAAAAAAGTAAAAAATAAATTCGAAATTATTATAAACTACCGTAACGTATCCGATACGATTAAGTAACGAAGATACGAAGAAATAATTAAAGCTATTTCGAAAGTTATAAACGATAAAAGTAACGACTTTTAAAACGTACGTAAGTTATTTAACGGCGACGTCGTAGTTTAATTTAAATCGTTAGTCGGACTTATCTACGACGGTAGTTTTAACTAAGTAAAAAAAGCTTTTAACGCGGACGTTAAACTATATTAAAAATCTTATACCGTTATCGTAAAAAGTATTTTTAATCGAGTTTTTAACGAGGCCGTTAAAAATAAAAATAAAAATATTAAAAAATATATCTTTTCTTTACTTAGTACTAATATTATTAAAACACGTAGTTTAATTACTAACTAACTAGCGATACGAGTAAGTAATAGAGACGAAGCGAACTTATTATACTATAAAAGCTTAAGTATTTATAAAATTATTTACGACTACGAATTATACGATACCGTTATTAAAGTAACTAAGTATTTCCGTTATTAAGGCTACGGTTATATAACGAAGTATTACGCGAAGCTTACGAAGTATAAAAGCTACGTAGCCGTAAGGTATATAAATAACGAATATTTAACTAAAGAAAACCGAAATACTTACTACTACGTTAATTACGAAAGTAACTATTAAGTTTGAAACTTAATATACCCGATTACGCGAGCTTACCGCGATAACGTTACGGCCGTATATCGAGCCCGCCCGTTTTACTTCGAAGTTAATAAGTTTTTTTTTTTAATGTTAATAAACGTATTTATTTTAGTAACGATAATTTTTATAGCTTCGTTTACGGCTAAACGTAGATATTTTTAAAACCCCGCCGCGGTATTATTTAAGCGACGAAGAAAACTACCGAATATTATTTTTTAAACCGTTAGTAATTACTTTATCGTTAGTTTTATCGTTTCGTTTTAACTTAATAACGAAGTCGTTATAACGTAAAGTACGCGTAGCGAAAACGAACTTTTAATAGTAAAATCTACCGATAAAAAACTTATTATTAACGAATATTAAATATCGTATAATAAAATACTTAAAAAAATAAAAATAACGCGGCGATTACGTTATTTTATAATATAGAACCCGATATTATTACGAACTAAAAACCGGGCCGCGGATAATTTAATAAACTTTAAACAGCTAGTAACTCGAAATACTACGTTATTTATTATAACGGCAACGTAGTAATTTACTTATATAAACGTTAAAAGATCGTAACGTAGTTTTAAACGGGAAGTTATAACTAGTATAGTATTATTTTTAAACTTAGAAACTAATATATAATAGTATAGTTAATATATTTTTTAGATTTATTACTACCGAACTAAAATAGCTTTTTTACCGAAGTCGTAACGGAATAGTAACGAAGTTATACTAATATTATACTAAAAAACTTTAATATATATTACTTTATTTAAGATATATATTACCGTATTTTTTTAAATATAAATACTTTTTTTAACTTTATATATACCTTTAATTTTATATTAACTACTTTTTTCGGTACTTTAACTAAGTAAAAATATAACTAAAAAAACTTAACTATCGACTTTTGTTAGTATTAAATTAAAATAAAATACCTAAACTTTAAAAAAATTAAAAATTACTAGCGTAAAACGCGTACGAGGCGTTAAAAAGACTAGTAGTAGAAACGCGACGTACGGATATTAAATCGGGTATCTTATAAAAAACGTATAAAAAGGAGTTTTATTTCGATAATACTATTATAGTTTTAGTTTTTTTTAATACGAATTTATATACATTTTACTAAACGAAAAAACCGAGTCCGATATATATATACTACGAAAATACGAATAAAAGTCTAAAAATATAACGCCTACGAATACGCGCGCCTCGCGCCCGATAGACGAAATCTTACTTAATTGAAAGAACAAAAGAATAAAAGTTTAGGCTTTTTAATCGGTTCTTCGCGCGAACGTTATACTACTTAGTTTTAGGTTGTATATGTATATTTTACTACGTGTTTTTTATCTAAAATGTTTTGTTTATTTTATTAGTAAAATAGTAAAAGATCTATTATTATATAAACTTTATATAATCTCGACAAATAAAAATAAGTAAAAAATCTCGAAGACTAAATAAAAAAAGGTTAAAAAAAAACGATGTTACGATTAAAAATACGATAACGAATAAAAAAAGTATATACTTAAAACTTTAACTATCTACGTGTTTTTAAAGACTTAATTATAACTTTATCGTTTACGAAGAAAACAACGGGTAAGAAAAAGAAATTTAAAAAGTAAGTATAAAATTTCTTATATAATAATAAAGTACGAAGACTACGATATAGTTAGCTTTTTAAAAAAAAAAAAGAACTAATTATAAGTTTACTATAGCCGTTAAAACGGTAGTTAGTTATAGCCGTAAAAGTAACTATTCGTTATAGCTAATAAAATAACGAGGAAACCGATTAAAAGACTACTATAGCCGTTAAAACGGTAGTTAGTTATAGCCGTAAAAATAACTATTTACTACAACCGATAAAGTAGTAAAAAAAAACATCTAAAAGACTACTATAACCGTTAAAACGGTAGTTAGTCGTAGCCGTAAAAACGACTACTCGTTATAACCGTTAAAGTAGCGAAAGATTCGATCGAGATTTTTAAGAAGTTTTAAAGTCTCGAACGAAAAATCGGTAAGAAAGCCGTAGTTTAAAATATAAACTAAGTAGTTAAAACGTAATATTATTAAAAAACTAAAAAAACATAAAAAAATAAAAAAGTAAAATACTAGCCTCCGAGAAATAAAAAAACTTAGTAGATTAAAAAATAAAAGAAGAATAAAACCTTTAATTAGATTTTTAACTAATGTAAGAAAACTTAAAAATAAAAGCTTAAGAAAAAAAGTAGTAATAATATTAATAAAAAAAAAACGACGATAAGTCTACTAAAAGTAAGAAAAACAATAAAAACTAAATAAAAAAAATATATAAAAATATAAGCTAAGACTCGTTATTTATTAAAAATACTACTAATACGTACGACGAAATTTATAACGTATTTATCCCGCGTTAATACCGCCGAAACTTTTTTAGTACTACTCGATTCGTAATAGTCCCGAACGGAAGTTTTATTTTTTTCCGACTATCGATACTTAATACACTTATTATAATAAATAATAACCCCGACGACTCGTTTAGTTATATCGGCGGCTTTAGCTTTTTTAATATAAAGACTCCCGCGACTTCGCGCGATCTTTCGGTAGCTTTAGTCGGAAACCGAGTCCCCGATTATAAGCTTAACGGAAACCGCGTATACGTTTTTAACGAGGTAGTTTTTTAAAAGCTACTTAGCTAACTACTTAAAGGTTAATTTACCGAAGTCCCGTATAAAACCGGGCGTATATCTTAGCCTAGTACCGCGTAGTTCCCGTTTTTTAACGGGGAGAAGGTTACTAACTACTTTAAAAAATTCGATTTCTTCGTTAATTAGTATAGTGTTACTAAAGCTTAAAAACTAAAAGAAATCCCGTTCTACTTTAACGAAAACGAACGGACTTAAGCTAAGCTTTTAATTAGATCGGTTGAGAAAAAAAAGACGGGCTAGGCTAAATTCGTAGCTTTAATTAAAAAAAAGTATTAACTTAAAAACCTTAAGTAAAGTTATAATCGAAAACGTAAGATCGATATTTAATTTAACTATAATAAGTTTAACCGAGTGTTAGTTAAATATATAACTTAACGTAAGTAACTAAATACTTTATTCGAAAAAGCTAAAATTTTAGCCGATAGTATTATTTACTTTAAGAAGGTTATTTAAAATATTAATAAAAACATTAGATCGAACTTCGTTACGCGTTTAAGCGTTACGGGCGCGAAGTTAAAAATAGTTTCTTTTACTATAATTATAAATTACTTTATTAAGTATATAAAAGAATAAAGTATAAATAACGACGATAAAAAAAATAATAATTTCGATATTAAGCCTGTTTTTATT
The DNA here is from genome assembly GCA_022392925.1 of Ophiostoma tasmaniense. NCBI lineage: Eukaryota > Fungi > Ascomycota > Sordariomycetes > Ophiostomatales > Ophiostomataceae > Ophiostoma > Ophiostoma tasmaniense. The sequence continues at coordinate 16,066 of JAKRGK010000041.1, forward strand.
AAGCTTAAAAAAGCTATTAATCGAAAAGCCGTAAAAAAAGCTAAATCCGAAGATTTTATTAAAGACGATACCTCGAGACTTTTTATACTTAAAATTTAAAACGTATAAACTATTACGTTCGACGACTTATTTAAAAAGTTTAAAACGCTTTTTATTTAAAATTAGTCGCTACTTAAAACGTCGATAGCCGGTAAGTAATACGATCCGATCCCCGTTAACTATATTAGTCTAAAAATTAGTTTTAAAAGAAGTTACGAGTAAGATATTTACCCGACGTACCGTTAAAAAGTTAACCGCGGCTCGAGGTAAAGTAAAAGCAGTTATAATTTTCGCGGCGGAGGCGTATTTAAAACTTTTTTTAGTTAGAATATTAATATAGTATGTTTCTATTATAATAATCTAACTTACCGTATAAATAGTTATTTTTACTTTAGTAAAAATAAAAAGAAAAGAATCGTATATAAAAACTATTAAAAACGAGTTTAGTTTAGAAGTAGAAAAAATACGAAAAGGCCGATCGATATTTCGGTATTTAACTTTTACCGGCGTAACGGAAAAATTAAAAGTATAGTATAGTTATTTTTAAAGTAAAATACTAATTAGTAAAGTACGGTTACGATAAAAGCTTACGAAGCTAAGTCTAGTATTAAAATAGACGTAAGACGTCGATACTTATTAAACTATATAAATAATAACTAAAGCTAAGTTAAAAACGTATTTTATACAACGATAAATTAAAGACAAGCTTTTAATTAAGTTTTTATTAACTATATAAAAGTAATATTTAATAACTACGACGAAAAAGTTATTATTTAAGGTAATATACTTAAGTTAGTTCCGAATAAAAACTTACTTACTACGTAATACGGCGTAAAAAAAGTACGTATATAAAATATTACTAACGAAGAAAACTTTAACGAGTTCGGAGAAATATTTACGCGTATATTTAATCGGAATTTAAAGATAAAAACTTTAATACGGTTACTTACGGTTAATAAAAATAAAAGTTAAAACAAAAAGTTAGCTACGGTTACTATTATAATAACGAAGCTAGTCGATAATACTACCGTAATAATTTTAAAAGGTAAAGTTAAGCTTTCCGTTTAAAACTTCGCCGTTTTAAATAAATAAATAGCCGGTAAATTAACTATAGTTTTCGTTAATATAACGGAGTAAGTAAAGTCTACTATACTTATTAATAAATATAGTCGTAAAGTTAATAAAAAAACGGTAGCTTCGATGTTTAAAAAAGTAATCTTAGTAAATTAAAGAAAACTTTTAATCGGTAACTTATTAACGTTAGTTTTAGCTATAGTATTAGTAAGTATTTTTACCGGCGTTGTTTTTTTTATAACGGTATTAAAAAAAATACTAATTATTTTAAAAGATTCGGCTACTAAAAGAAAAAAGTATAAAGTATTACTAAACTTAAAATCGGTTTATAACTTAGTTAGTATACGAATTACGTAAATAAACGGGTTTATAATTTATTTTACGGACGCTTCGTTTAAATCTATTTATAGTACGATTTAAAAGTTTAAAAAACGGATCGACGAAGAAACTTAAATCGGCGGCTAGTTTTTTCGTTTTAAAGTTTTCGTAACGTAGTACCCGTTGCCCGGTAGCGATAAACCGTTATTAAAGATACTATTTATTAAAAATATAAAAATAGGTTTCGTATATACTAACGAAAGTATATTCGGATTTTTAATAGTAAATAAAACTCGCGTTATATATTCGTTAGACGTTATAAAGTCTACGAGCTAGTACGTAGATTTAATCGAATCGGCGATAAACTAAAAAGCGGCGTAGTAACCGAGGTTTACGCCGTTATTATTATATATTCGGGGAAGTAAGAAAAAAAAAAAAAAAAAGTAAAAAAAAAAGCCGTTAAGTAACGGCGGATCGATAAAAAAAAAAGAGAAGTAAGTTTAAACGAAGGTTTTAAAACGAGACTACGTATTTTATACCTTATTATTTTACTAAAGGAAGACGATAAAGACATATATATACTATAAAAAAAAAAGTTAAAAGCGTTATATATATCGTTAAGCCCCCGAATAAATATCGTATAGTATTTTATATTATATAAAAAAATAACGGATAAAGTTAAACTAGTAAATACTACCGGGTCGGACGGTATTATTTTTAACGAAGATTAGATATAAAAAAAAAAGAAATAGAAAGCTATTTAAAATTTTTTATAACTTAAAAAAAACGACTTAGTTACGGCTTTAGTGACGTTTAAATTTAACTAAAAGCTAGTAAAATTCCGACTAACTTTAGATCGGGTTACCGTATTTTAAAAAAAACTACTAAAGTCGTTAACCGAAAGAAAAGTTAAACTATTTATTAAAGTAATAATTAATAAAAAAACGGTATTTTCGTAGGACTTTAGTAAAATTAGACGTATTAATTTAAGCGTTATTTTACCTTAAACGATCCGAACGGTACTTTATATAACTTAGTAAGTAAAAGCTATATTTATATTAAAAGCCTTACGGAAATAAGTTAACGAGATTTTATAAAAAAAAATCGATAGTAGGCTACTTAAGTAAAGTTATAATATTTATAAAAACTCGTAGTTTTTAGTAAAAAAGAAAAATAGTAAGTTTAAACTTATCTATAATACTACTAAAATTAACGCGGTTACGATTAAAGATATTTTCGTTACTTTTATTTTTAATAAGTTTATAAATAATTTTACCGGGTAAATATTAACTATAATAGCCGATTTTTTCTCGGGATACGATTAAGTATTTTTATACTTTTTAAGTAGAGATTTAACTACTTTTAAGACTATAAAAAGACTACTTCGAAGTACGACTTTATTATAAAAAAAGACTAACTTTATCGTTTAATTTTACCGAAGCGTATTAAATATTTTAAGCGGCTTCGTATTTTACGTGTATAAGCTATATATAAACGACTTAACGATTAAAAGCCCGAAGACGTTTTATAAAAATAAAGAAATACTTTTTAGAATAAAAAAGTACGTGGTAAAATATATCTAAAACATCGATTAAGTCTTCGTAAATTTTAAACTAGCCGGGGTAACGGCAACTACCGAAAAATCTTAGTAGTATTAAAAAACGGTAGACTTAGTAAGATTCTTAATCTTAAAAAAAAGACGGGCTATAATATAAAAGAAGCTAAATAAAATTAAATACTAGTTAATATATACTAACTTAAAAGAAGTAAAAAAGTTTATAGGATTCGTAGTTTTCTATAAAGTATAAGTCCCGCGTTTTATTTTTAAGGCTAAACTTTTATTTTTTTTTACGAAGAAAAATACTAGGTTCGAATAAAGCCCCGATTAAAAAGCCGCGTTTATTAGCTTAAAAGAGTCTTTACTTAAGCCCGGGTTTTTAGTTAGTATTAGTTATAACGACGATTTTAAAGAGATAGTATTATTCGTAAACGTAAGCTTAAAAAACTAAGGTATTATATTATTTTAATATTAAAGTAGTAAACAAAAGCCCGTAAAATTTAAAAATAACATTTAGTCGTCGACGAAGTAAAAATACGACGTAATAAAAAAAAAAACGAGAAGAGTAAAATATATTTTACGGAAGTTACGATCGTATTTTTATAAAGTAAAGTTCGTCTTCGAGACTAATACGTAAATATTAGTCTATTAGTTAAATAATACTTTAGATAATACCCCCGGCTTAATATTACTACGGTAAGTTACGTAGATTAAATCTTTTAACTTTAAAGTCCGTTATATTTTTAGCTAGAAAAACGTAATAGCTAATATACTATCTTAACGTTTTAACGATAAGCTACCCGATCCGAAGTTCGAGTTAAAACTACTACTAAAAGATTATATCGACGTTTAGATTTTTACTTAAGCGGTAGAAAAGTTATTAAACGACTTACTTATATTTATAAAGTCTTAGACTAAATCTAACTAACGTATCGTTAAGTACTTAACTAAAAACATCGAACTTTTAAAGTTTCGCCGGAAAGATCGGATCGGATTTAAGCTAAAAGCTAATAAATATTCTTACGATAACTAACGTTTTTAGCTAAAGGGAAGAAATATAAGTATTACTTTAATAAAACTTATTAATAATAACGAGATAAAAAAAAAATTAATTAAAACCGCGTATATTAAAACTAGTTACCGAAGTAAAAAAATAACTATAAGCTATTTACGAAAAAGTTATACTTAGTTTAGTATAAATAAAATAATAAAAAGTACTATTAGTATTTACGAGTAATATAAACGCGTATTTACGGAAAAATACGTTTAAAAGTCCTATTATTAAACGCCGCTATTTATATTATTTTAAAAGTTATATTTAGACGTATAAAATATACTAGAAGTTTTCGGTTACGGTAAGTTTTTAATCGAAATTAAGTACGTTTTTATTAAATTTATAAAAGCCGTAATAATAAAAAAAGTAGACTTTATTTCTACTATAAAGTTTTTAAAAAACTATATCATTTACTATTACGGCGTCCCCGGTAAACTAGTTATTAATAAAAGTTTTAAATTTAAGTTTACGTTTATAAAGTTCGCGACTTTACTAAATATTTATATAGCTACTATTTTAACTTATAACTTTAAGGCTAACGGTATTATTAAAGCTAGCTATTACTTACTCGTACGAGTATTTACTAGACTTACGAACGGGACCGCGAAAAACTAGTACTATTTTTTTTAGCTTGTTATATTTATAAATAAGACGACTATTAAAGCATCGTATAAAAAAACTTTTTTTTACTTCGTTTACGGCTACGATTCGATTATACCTATAAAAACTAAGTACTTTACTTAAAGATTGTTAAATTAAAAAAAAAAAATAAATAATAAAAAGTAGTATAAAACGAAGCTTAAAATATTAAAACGACGAGATAAAGATTTAAATACCGCGAGACGGGCTATTTTAAAGTTTAAAAAACGTAAAGCTTTTAATCGTAACTACGTAGCCCGTTTTAAATAAAAAACTAAAAGAAAGTAAGTCGGAGTAAGTAACTTTATACTATATTAAAATTCGAGACGAAGTAAAAATATATTTTACGCGGTTAAACTTAGTTACCGGTAGTAAAAGCCTTTTATAATACATACTATCTACGACAATAAGTCTTTTACCTTTAAGTAACTTAATAACGTTATATTTACGCGACGTTTTAACGGAAATTTATTTAAAAAAATAGCTTAAAACGAGTACGGCGTTTAGTAAAACGCCTATTAATTTTAGTAAAACGACCCCGATAAGTTAGAACTTAGCCGAAACGACGGGGAAAAAAACGAAAGCCTACTTTTTACTAAAAAAAAAGTCGTAGTAACTAACGACGATAAGACGATATTATTAAAACTATTTATAAAAGTTACGATCTTTAATCGGATCTTTTAAAAATATAAACTAATCTTTCGGTAAAACGGCTAAAGTTTTTAATTAAAAGTCTAGTAAAGTTCTCGCTTTTATAGTTTCGCGACTTATTATTTCTTTTATTACTTTATTTTTATATTTACCGCTACTAGTAAATTTTATTTTTATTACTATCACTTATTTTATTTTTACTATAATTTTTCTTATTTTATTTTACGTCGGGTTAAACGAAATTACTATTTTGTTATTTTTATTACTTTTTTTAATTTTCTTATTATAAAGTTTTATTTTTTATTATTTTGTTTTTTTTATACTTTAAATCTTATCTTTTATTTTTATTATATCTTTTTTATTTATATATAACTTAAAAAATTAACCGTTTATTTTATACCTTTATTAACTTTACCTCGCGAAAGTTCGATAAAGTCGTAATATAACTAGGCTATTAAGACTAAAACTTAAAGAAAATAAGTTATATATATAATAAGTAGTATTAACTATCTAAGTACCGAACTACTTTAAGGTATTATTCTAACGTTTAATTAGACAACTAAACCTTGTTAAGACTAAATTTAGCTGTTTAAACGTTTGAATAGAAAACTACTTAAACTAAAACAGCCGTTTAAACGTTTGAATAGAAAACTGCTTAAACTAAAACAGCTGTTTAAACGTTTGAATAGAAAACTATTTAAACTAAAACAACTGTTTAAACGTTTAAATAGAAAACTACTTAAACTAAAACAGCTGTTTAAACGTTTAAACGAAGAACCGAGAATAGCTAAAATTAAATTTAGCTGTTTAAACGTTTGAATAGAAACTTACTAAAACTAAAATAGCTATTTAAACGTTTGAATAGAAAACTACTTAAACTAAAACAACTATTTAAACGTTTAAACGAAAAACCGAAAATAGCTAAAATTAAATTTAGCTGTTTAAACGTTTAAATAGAAACCTACTAAAACTAAAATAGCTATTTAAACGTTTAAATAAAATACTAAAAACTACTAAAATCAAGCTATTTAAACGTATAAATAAAAAACTAAAAACTACTAAAATTAAACTATTTAAACGTATAAATAGAAAACTAAAAACTACTAAAATTAAGCTATTTAACCGTTTAAATAGAAAACTAAAAGCTATTAAAATTAAGATATTAAACGTCTTAATAAAAAACGGAAAACTATTAAAATTAAGTATAGTTATTTTAACGTTAAAATCCGAAAAGCTACTATTAAAACGTTTAAACTATAAAATTAAAAACTAACTTAAGTACGGAAAAACGTATACTTTAAAACTATTTAAATAAAAGTACTACTATAATAACGGTAGTATAAAAGTCTTAAATCTAACTAGTTTTGTTTTTTTAATTAAAACGATTAAAAGAAAAAAAGCACGATAAATAAAACTAATACGTAGTAAAAAATAATATCTAAAGATATTAAAATAACGCCCGGTTTTACGTAGCTATATACGTAAACGGTAAAAAAAAAAACTACGATAAATAAATATAAGATAAGTAAATAAAAAAGTAGTTATAAAAAAAAAAAAAAAACGAAAGAAAAATCAAAATAACAAAATTAAAAAAAAAAAACTAAAAAAAAAAAATCAAGAAAGAAATAACAAAAATAAAGTAAAAAGAAAAAAAAAAAAAACCCGGGGAAAAAAAAAAGTAAAAACTAAAAAAAGTAAATCAAACGAAAAAAGAAAGAAGTAATAAAAATAAAATAAAGAAAAAAAAAAAAAAAACCCGGGGAAAAAAAAAAGTAAGAACTAAAAAAAATAAATCAAACGAAAAAAAAAAAAAGTAATAAAAATAAAGTAAAAAAAAAAAGAAAAAAAACCCGGGGAAAAAAAAAAACAAAAAAAAAGAAAAATAAATCAAACGAAAAGATAAAAAACGGACTTAATAGAAGAAAGAAAAAAAAAAAAATAAAAGAAAAAAAAAAAAAAATAAAAGAAAAAAAAGAAATAAAAGAAAAAAAATAAAATCAAAAAAAGAAAAAAAAGGAAAAAAAAAATAAAGTTTAGAAATAAAAAAAGAAAAAGACAAAAAAAAAGAAAAATAAGCGGAAACGAAAGAAACGGAAGAAGTAAGAAGCAAAAAAAAAGACGCGTTTATTTACCCGGGAATAAACTACTAAAATAAATAAAACATCTTAAATAAAAAATACGTAGTAAAAAATATATATAACTTAAAACTTAAGTAGTATATTTTCCGCGGGACAACTTATTAGCTACCCGTTCGACGCGTTTTTACTTTTAGTTTTCTTAACGGTTTTTTCGCGCCGTATACCCGTTATTTTTAATTTGTTTTAAACTAAAACATTTTAGTTTAACTTACTACGCGTTTAGTTTCCCGTTAATTCTACTCGTTTTATATTAAAATAAATAAAATATATTAAATACGGAATACGTAGTAAAAAACATAAACAACTAAAACTTCTAACTATAGTATTCGCCCGAAGATTTAACTAACGAGATATTAAACCTCGTAGGCTTTTATATTAAAAAGCTTTTTCTCGTATCTTAAAAGTAAAACTATATATAAATTATAGTACTTTAAAAAAAAGAAATAAAAAAAAAAAAAAACCCTAAATAAACGTAGTAAAAAAAACAGTCTTTTTTATACGTTGTCTAAAAATTTATTAATTAAATATCCGTAAAACGCGTTTCCGCTTTTAGTCTTCTCGCGTCTTATACTACTAATTTTTACAATTAATAACTTTTAATAATTTCGGCAGCTTGTTTTAATACTTTATACTAGAAAAACGCGGTTAGTTTTAGTCGTTTGAAAGAATAATATAACGTCGTTTCTATATTTTTATTTATATTTAGTTTATCTTTCTTCGATTCGTATTTAAATAAAATTTTACCCGCTTTAAATTAAAATATATTATTATTAACGCATCTTTTTTTAAAGTGTTTGTTGTTATATATTATTTTATTTAATTTTTCGTATATTTATATAATAGATATTAAAAAGAAAAAAACGTAAACGTAAAAGCTTAATATAAGTTTTTTATTTATTTTTAATATTTTATATTTTTATTAATTAAATTCGGCTTAATTTATTAAAAGTAAATAAAAAAATAAAACGAAAATTAAAACAAAAAATTTAAATTAAATCGATATTAAAAATATTTATATAAATAAAAAAAAAGAATTAAAATATTATATTTACTATACCGTATTATTCTTTAACTCGTATAAAATAAAAGTTAGAAATAAAAAATCGAAATAAATATAAATAAAAAAATATAGTTAACTACTAAAACAAAAAAGCCTTTCGTCGTTTATAGAATCGCCTTTAAAAATTTCTTTAACCTCGTCTTTTTCGTCTTCGTTTACCCCGTTATTTTTTACTTCGTTTTTTACTTCCGCGTCGTTAAGTTCTTCTATTATATTACGTAAGACTACTTTATAAAACGTTAACTTAAGTAAGTCTTAAAGTAATATATTATATAAAAAACGCTTATTCCCGTTCCGCGTTATTTAAATACTAAAAATACAATCTACCTTTACGTTTATTTACTTTAGCTTACCGTCGAAGATCGGCTTTACGATAAGTATATTACACGTATTATAAACTTAACGTAAAATAAACGTCTCGTCGGTAATAGCTTATATTACGGTACGAAACCTAGTTTTTTTTTTCTTTATTTTAATACTTTCTATACGGTACCGGTTATACGTTATTGTTATACTTTTCGGAAGTAAAACAAATATACCGAGGTTAAACGTATCGACTAAAATCGTAATCGGCCGCTACGTATAAATTTTTTTCGAGAGCTAAAATACTAGTAAAGTTATCTTATCCGTTAGATATATATAAATCCGATCTTTTAAAAAACTACGCGTAATTTTTTCGCCGTTTAAAAACGCGGTTATTTTCGTATCCGTATAATCCGACCGCGACTAATACGCCTACTAGTTAATAAAATCGACTTTACTTCGTAAAATCCGGATATCGTCGGCTACGTTACGCGTCGGTATATCGTATAAAATAATATAGCTAAGTTATATTATAAAGCTAGTTAACTTTATAAAACCGACGCGACTTTTTTACGTCGACTTTTATCCCGTTACCGCCGTATTCGTCGCCGTATCTCGTAATACTTAACCGAAATACCGTTCGGTTTCGTTAGTATATTATTTTAAAAAAACGTCGGCTAATTGTTTCCGCCTTCGGTTTTTAAAAACGTTAGTATATAAAACGACGAAGAATACTTAAATATCGTTTAACGAAACGATATTTACGAAATCTTTTTTTTCGAGTTAAACGGCCGTTTACAACCGCTTTAAGCCGTCTTCGTGTAACGCGTCGTAAAGTATAAACTCGGCGCGTAGTTTCTTTTATAAGATGTAAACGAAGCTACGTTTTTACGCCGTCGTTTTTTTGTAAGACGTAGTCGGACGAATTAAAAAAAAAAAAGTCGCGTCGTTAGCTATAAACGTTTCGTCGACTAAATAAGTCTCGGCTTAAATTAATATCGTATATTAAAAGTCTCGTAATATACTTATAACGAAGTCGGCTAATAAATGTTATAATAGTTTTTTTTTATCTAACCTTTTAGACAAGCTTTCGAGAAATTTAATCGTTAATAAACGGTACTTTTTCCGAATTACTTTAATAAACGCGGGTTATACTTCGTTTTAGCTATCGTACTACGTATCGGCGGCGGTAACGGATACTAATATTTTAGTCGTATTCGTCGGCGGCCGCGAGGTAAAAGCACCTTAAAAAGAAAAAGATAAATTTAACGTAAGACGCGACGAACGTATATTTATCCGGGCGTATTTCGTAAACGGTAGACGAAGTAATAGATCGTTTATTACCCGACGGCGTTTCGTCGTTATCGTTATAGTCGCGGCGGAAGAAATAAATAAAAAAGTAAAAAAACATAAGTTTATATTAATAAAGATCGGATTCGTTCTTAACGATATATATAAACGACCGATAGCCTTCGTCGCGCCCGATTCGCTCGCGTTTTAGTATAAATAGAAAGCCGCGATAAAAAAAAAACGAAACGATTTACGCCGACGACGTTATACGCGTATCGTACGAAATAAAAATAAAAGCTAAAAAAACCGAGCGGCGTAGTATATTTCTTTATTTTTATTTCTATATAAGTTTTTTAAATTTACAATCTACGTAGTAGTTTTTTAACGTTTTTCGTAACATTAGTACTATTACTTAAAAATAAAAGTAATTAAGGTTATTTTTTAGGGTTATTAGGGTTATTATTAGGGTTATTAGGGTTATTAGGGTTAGGGTTAGGGTTAGGGTTAGGGTTAGGGTTAGGGTTAGGGTTAGGGTTAGGGTTAGGGTTAGGGTTAGGGTTAGGGTTAGGG